>CM059190.1:107541739-107566157 GCA_030323885.1 Branchipolynoe longqiensis | reverse complement strand
CCACAACCAGCCCCAGCCACATGCCGGAACCAGCACCACCCACACAACACAACCAGCCCCAGCCACATGCCGGAACCAGCACCACCCACACAACACAACCAGCCCCAGCCACACGCCAGAACCAGCACCACCAACACACCACAACCAGCCCCAGCCACATGCCGGAACCAGCACCACCCACACACCACAACCAGCCCCAGCCACACACTGGAACCAGCACCAGCCACACCCCCCAACCAGCACCAGCTACACACCCCAACCAGCACCAGCTACATGCTGGAATCAGCACCAGCTACATGCCAGAACCAGCACCAAAACCACAACCAGCCCCACCCACACAACGGAACCAGTACCACCCACAAACCACAACCAGCACCAGCTACACACCACACCCAGCACCAGCTACATGCAAGAACCAGCACCAGCTACACACCGTAACCAGCCCCAGCTGCACACCACAACCAGCACAAGCTACACACCACAACCAGTACCAGCTACACACTGGAACCAGCACCGCCCACACACAAACACCAGCCCCAGCTACATGCTGGAACCAGCACCACACACCACAACCAGCCCCAGCCCCAGCCACACGCCAGAACCAGCACTGCCCACACACCAAAACCAGCCCCAGCTACATGCCCGAACCAGCACCACACACCACAACCAGCCCCAGCCACATGCCAGAACCAGCACCACCCACACACCAGAAACAGCACCATCCACATGACGGAACCAGCACCGCCCACACAGCACGACCAGCAGCACCCCCACTCCACAACCAGCAGCAGTCACACACCTCTCTCACCATTCACACACACCACTCATGGAACCCTCATCAGTTACAGCTCTCTCACCATTCACACACACCACCCATAGAACCCTCATCAGTTACACCACTCAGCACACGCGCACACGCGACCACGCGCGCACGCGGACGCGCAGACGCGCAGGTGCACACGCGCACACGCGCACACGCACACACGCACACACGTGCTTCCAGACCGGAAGTGCTGCCCCCTGGAGGTACCAGCCGACTTAGCGGCTGGTGGCAGCGCGCGGCGCACACCCTACTGGCGCCCGGCTGCGTGGTGTCACGTGGTGTCGCGGTGTGTCACGTGGTCAAACCGCACACAATGGGAACATGGGGGCGGTCAGTAAGTCATCATTCATCGATTTGCCGCCATTGGACGCGCCAGAGGTGTCACCCGCTGGGTGTGGTGTGGGGTGTGTGGGGGGTGCGGGGGTTGGTCGGGCGGGGACGGGGGCGCGGGGTGCAGGTGGGTGGGGGTGCGGGGTGCGCGGGTGCAGGGTGTGCGGTGCAGATTGTGGGGGCGGGGTGCGGTGCGGGGTGCGGGGTGCGGGGTGCGGGTGAGGGTGCGGGTGCGGGGTGCGGGGTGGGCGGGGTGCGGGGTGCGGGTGCGGGGTGCGGGGTGGCGGGGTGCGAGGTGTGGTGTGGGGTGCGGGTGGGGGTGCGGGGTGCGGGGTGCGGGTGCGGTGTCGGTCGGCGGAGGACGGGGTGCGGCGGGTGTTGGGGGTGGGGGTACGGGGTGGGGGGTGGGGGTGGGGGGTGGGGTCGGGGGGTGTGGGTGGGGGTATGGGGTGGGGTGTGGGGTACAGGGTGGGGGTGGGGGGCTGGCTATTTGACGGGACGAGCCTCTTGTTGCCGCTCTTTACCTGTGCCAGGTGGAGTGCCCGACTCACTGACTGCAGCAGTGTCTGATCATGTTCCAAATTCAGCAATTTGGTCAATACGCCTCCAATGTTAAAAAAAAAAACCTATCACAAAAAATAAGCGATTTCAATCTAGACCGCCACACCGCCACACCACCACACCACCATACTGCCACACCGCCACACCACCACACTGCCATACCACCACACCACCACACCCAATCTGCCAGTCACCACCACACCACCACACCGCCACACCGCCACACCACCACACCACCACACCACCACACCACCACACCACCACACCACCACACCACCACACCACCACACCACCACACCACCCACAACTGCCATCCACCACACCACTTGCCATCACCACCCACACCGCCACACACCACACCGCCACACCACCACACCACCACACACCACAACACCACACCACCACACCACCACACCACCACACCACCACACCACCACACCACCACACCACCACACCACCACACCACCACACCACCACACCACCACACCACCACACCACCACACCACCACACCACCACACCACCACACCACCACACCACCACACCACAACACCACCACACCCAATCTGCCAGTCACCACCGTACCAAGTCCATGTGGAATCAATAACAAAACGGGCAGCAATGCAATCAGCTCTCGTTTTATTACAGGAATGGAAATACAATTAATACAAATGTCTAAAAACAAGTTTGCGCTCGGAGTAAACTGACGGAAATGATTTTGTGGCAAGGCTAAAATTCTACCTCATTTGCACTATTTGCTGACTTCCGATGAATAAGCCTGTTTTCAGCACGAGTTGACTGACAGTTTTAATTTTTTATATTTTTTATTGAGGCTGTATTTATACTGTCCAAAGCATATAAGCCCGGGCACCCAGGATTGTTTTCAATGCTCGCCAGTTGTAGTGTTGGTGTTATCTTACCACACAGTAGCTGCTGATAAGTTATTTGATTGCCTGCATTTCAGTAGCAGATAGATAGTTGGTTGGTATGGTTAGTAGCCTATGCTAGGTTTTTTTGATTTTCTTGGCATATTTTTGTTGTTGAAGATTTATACTGCCTATCATGAATAAGCCTGAATAGGCTTGTTTTCACCATTAGACAGTTTGTCGATAGAAAGCCCGAGCCTACACCTTTACCGACCCAAGGGATTTTACTCCCACACCACATAGACATGATATGAGAGCAACGGCCTTTGATGTCGCTGTAAGTTTACACAGCATGGAAATCCAAATTGGCAGGATGGGGGCACGGGGAATCGAACCACTGACCTTCAGGTTAGGAGTCCGACCTAGAAAAAAGTCAGACACTCTAACCACTCCGCCACAGAGAACACCACATGTGTTTTATTTTTTCTACTCTTACTACTAGACTAGCCTACTCCTATTTACATATCATAGGCTTGTACATAGCTGTGTGGTGTGTTATCTGGCTACTCTTGGCATGGTTACCTTCCATTGGGCGTCCCGCTGGTGGGCCGTGACATATCACATGCCCCTTTGCAGTGCAGCTTAGTGGGGGTTTCCTAGCCTAGTTTGCACAGATATTTTTGTTAGTTTTTAAGTCAGGAATTTGTCGTTCCTTTGCCGTTTGGGCATTCCATACCTTGGCAGCCATTTCCAGCGTGCTTCTCTCATGAGCTTTTCTTTGGCTTCTGGTCTGCTTCAGTAGTGGCCCATTATTTGCTCTAGTAGCCTTTGCGGTTTTGTTAGGAGTTTATTGTTTTGACTATAGCTATATGCTAATGTTTTCAAATGAATTATTCTCCTATTTTCTAGTAATTTCACTTTGGTTCTTTTGTGTATGTCATAGGTGGGGTGCAGCTTGTCTACTCTTAGACATATTTTTAGGGCTCTGTTCTGCAGTATTTGCAGCTTTTTTAGTAGTTCTTTTCTCGCACCCATGAATGTAATGTGACAAACTGTCGTGAAATGCGCCCACCAGGTCCACCTCGCTCTTCGCTGCCAACTGGACTCGTGCAGCTGGCGCGCTCACCGAAAATAACCCCCTGGTTGGCGGTGTCTATCCGGCTTCTGTGTGTGAGGGATATTTTAATTGTTTGTTTGTTGTTGTCTTATGTCCCAGCAACATTGAAGGTCATATCAGAACGATACAGTGTGAACTCATAGTCATAGTGACTTTATAGTGCTGCCCCACTAGGAGACCATGACCCAATATTCAACACAGTCACATTATCCTGATACTGACAGTCATTGTCTTATCCTATTAATGCTGAGCACCAGGCTAGGTAGTGAAAAGTGTCAATTGTACAAGTCATTTGTTTGACTCAGCTGAGAATGAAACTCCCGACCTTCGACACGGACGCCGCCGCTCTACCGGTTCTCCACCGCGTCCAGTGTGTGACAGTTTAGTAGCGTGTTGGTGCTTCAGAGTACTTAGAAGTTAGATACTTGTTGGTGCTTCAGAGTACTTAGAAGTTAGATACTTAATGCAGCCAGACGCTAATGAACTGAGTCTTTATGAGAGCCTAATTTCACAATCTAAGAAGCAACATTTATTCTTTGTATATGTCTTCATATTTACCCGCTACCTTTGAGTTGAAAAATATAATAAAAATCTAGTTTAATAAGATTTAAAAGTGAAATCGATGGCGTTCTAGCGCCGCCATCTTGTCTTTTTGCATTCTCGCACATTTCACCAACTCTGTGCCTATATATGTAGCCATTTGATCCTGGAACCACAGTTTCTACTTCATGTTCCATACTAAAGCTATTTTCGCCCGTATTTACACTACGTGGTCGTTCACCCATGTACTACAAGGGTGAATCTTTTATCTAAGGGGGTGTATGAAGGTGAAGTTACCTGGTCAGAAGGCCACACCCAATTGCCGATCACGTGTTCACTCCGCGCACCACGGCTAATATTCCAGTTACCAGGTGGAAGTTTGGATCCCAGGGATTTGAAAGTGTTTCACGTGAAACTTGGAACAAAGGCCTCATGACTCCCGCTCCGAATGAGGTCCCGATAGCCTAAGGTGGGGGCGGGGCGGGGCGGGGCGGGGCGTGGCGGGGCGGGGCGGCGCGGGGCGGCGCGGGGCGGCGCGGGGGCGGCGCGGGCGGCGCGGGGCGGCGCGGGGCGGCGCAGCGCGGGGCGGCGCGGGGCGGCGCGGGCGCGCGGGGGCGGCGCGGGGCGGCGCGGGGCGGCGCGGGCGGCGCGGGCGCGGCGCCGGGCGGCGCCGGCGCGGGGCGGGGCGGGAGCTGGCGGGACGGGGCGGGCGGGACGGGGCGGGACGGGGCGGGGCGGGGTGGGTGTCACCGGGCTGATACTGAGGTCACGTGGGTAAATGTGATTACCGTCAGACGGGAGTTGGTGATTAGCTGATGGCGCCTCAGGTGCCAGATTTCAATTAGGTTAATTTAGCATAATTACGTCTAATTATGGCTGTCGATTCATGCATATCCTATTTCAGAACTCTCTCAATCCGAGACTCAGGGTTTTAAGTCTCAAAGTAAAACGCGATCAATCTCACTTTTCTGGGTTAAAAACAAAAATCCCGGCGTCACCAAGTTATAGCTGTTGGTGTCATCATTTCCTGCATATGACTTAACAACTTTTATTTCGTGCGTTTAGTCACCCTGTACATGTGTCAATGTTGGAAGGCAGTGTCTGACCTTGAAACAGGCCTGGTTTCCTGAATAATAATTTAAAAACAAAAAGAGTAAATCTATAAATAGGCATTGCCAACGTGTTGATGCAGACATACATTCCACTGTCAGCAATGCTGGTCTGTGCACCGATGTAATGTTGTGCCAACAAGCACATGTAGTGCCTGCTGCCTGTGGCAGGATGCCAGGGGCTGAGTGCTATTGTACATGTGCAACTGAGGCACGATGGTTGGCTTACTTTGGCTTTTAATTGCTTTCAAAAATTGAATTTAGCTTGTTTTCACGGAAATCAGAGTCTGCCCTTGCCTTCAGTGTACACGAACTGGACGGACTGATTGATGCAGACCGTTTGTCGTGTGCAACCTGGTTCTGTGAGTGCAGAACTGTTACACAGGTACAGTACTGTTTGAGTTTGTGAGTGCAGTACTGTTACGCAGGTGCAGTACTGTGTGAGTATGTGAGTGCAGTACTGTTACGCAGGTGCAGTACTGTTTGAGTATGTGAGTGGAGTACTGTTACACACATGCAGTACTGGTTGAGTTTGTGAGTGTGCAATACTGTTACACAGGTACAGTACTGTTTGAGTTTGTGAGTGCAGTACTGTTACACATGTACATTACTGTTTGAGCTATGTGAGTGCGCAGTACGGTTACACAGGTGCAGTACTGTCTGAGGTATGTGAGTGTGCAGTACTGTTACACATGTACAGTACTGTTTGAGCTATGTGAGTGTGCAGTACTGTTACACAGGGGCAGTACTGTTTGATCTCTGTAAGTGCGCAGCACTCTTACACAGGTGCAATACTGTTTGAGTATGTGAGCGTAGTACTGTTACAAAGGTGCAGTACTACTTGAGCTCTGTGAGTGTGCAGTACTGTTAAACAGGCGCAGTACTGTATAGTACTGCCTGCATCTTATACTAGTGCACAAGTATATTACTGTTTATGTCCTGTACTGCTCCTTGTGTGTATTATTGTTTGTGCCTAGTATTACTACACATGCCTAGTACTACTTGTGTTCAGTACTGCTCATTGTGTGTAGTAGTAGTATTACTTGTGCCTAGTACTACTACACATGCCTAATACTGCTTGTGTTCAGTACTGCTCATTGTGTGTAGTAGTAGTATTACTTGTGCCTAGTACTACTACACATCCCTAGAACTATTTGTGTTCAGTACTGCTCATTGTGTGTAGTACTAGTAGTACTACTTGTGCCTAGTACTACTACACATGCCTAGTACTGTTGTGTTCAGTACTGCTCATTGTGTGTAGTATTAGTACTACTTGGGCCTAGTACTACTACACATGCCTCGTACTGTTGTGTTCAGTACTGCTCATTATGTGTAGTAGTAGTAGTATTACTTGTGTCTAGTAGTATTACACATGCCTATTAATGTTTGTGTTCAGTACTGCCCATTGTGTGTAGTAGGTGTACTACTTGTGCCTAGTACTACTACACATCCCTAGTACTACTTGTGTTCAGTACTGCTCATTGTGTGTAGTAATAGTAGTACTACTTGTGCCTAGTACTAGTACACATGCCTCGTACTGCTTGTGTTCAGTACTGCTCATTGTGTGTAGTAGTAGTATTACTTGTGCATATTACTACTACACATGCCTAGTACTGCTTGTGCCTAGTACTACTGCACATGTCTAGTACTGTTGTGTTCAGTACTGCCCATTGTGTGTAGTAGTAGTACTACTTGTGCCTAGTACTACTACACATCCCTAGTACTACTTGTGTTCAGTACTGCTCATTGTGTGTAGTACTAGTAGTACTACTTGTGCCTAGTACTACTACACATGCCTCGTTCTGCTTGTGTTCAGTACTGCTCATTGTGTGTAGTAGTAGTACTACTTGTGCCTAGTACTTCTACACATCCCTAGTACTACTTGTGTTCAGTACTGCTCATTGTGTGTAGTACTAGTAGTACTACTTGTGCCTAGTACTACTACACATGCCTCGTTCTGCTTGTGTTCAGTACTGCTCATTGTGTGTAGTAGTATTTATTGTGCATAATACTACTACACCGGCCTAGTACTGTTGTGTTCAGTACTGCCCATTGTGTGTAGTGGTACTGTTTGTGTCTAGTACTATTACACATGTCCAGTACTGTTTATGTCATGTACTGTGTTACATAGGTGTAGGTGTAACACTGGTTGTGTCTAGTAATATTACACATGTTTAGTACTGTTTATGTTCAGTACTATTACATGGGTGTAGTAGTACTGTTTATGTATTGTATATGCAACTGTGTTTACACATGTCTAGTACTATTTTTATTCATTACTGGTACATGCATTTAGTACTATTTGTGCACGATGTTACTACACATGTGCAGTACTGTTACTGTTCAGTGGGTGTAGATACATGACTGTTTGTGTTCAGTCCTGTCACACATGTCTAGTACTGTTTGTGTTCAGTACTGTCACACATGTCAGTACTGTTTGTTTTCAGTACTGTTACACTTGTATATTACTGTCTATGTTCAGTGGGTGTAGGTACATTGGTGTAGTACTGTTTGTGTCTAATACTGTGTATGTTCAGTACTGTTACACGTGGGTATTACGGTTTATGTTCAGTGGGTGTAGTTACATTGGTGCAGTACTGTTTGTGTCTAATACTGCTACATTGGTGTACTGTAACTGTGTAAGGAATGACTATACTCTGCATTGTTAGATTGGTGTAGCACTGTTTGTATTGTTAAATTGGTGTAGCACTGCTTGTATTGTTAAATTGGTGTAGCACTGTTTGTATTGTTAAATTGGTGTAGCACTCTTTGTACTGTTAAATTGGTGTAGCACTGTTTGTATTGTTAAATTGGTGTAGCACTGTTTGTATTGTTAAATTGGTGTAGCACTGTTTGTATTTTTAAATTGGTGTAGCACTGTTTGTTTTGTTAAATGGGTGTAGCACTGTTTGTATTATTAAAGTGGTGTAGCACTGTTTGCATTGTTAAATTGGTATAACACTGGTTGCATTGTTGAATTGGTTTAGCACTGCTTGCATTGTTATATTGGTGTAGCACTGTTTGTATTGTTAAATTTGTGCAGCACTGTTTGTATTGTTAGATTTGTGTAGCACTGTTTGTATTGTTAATTTTGTGTAGCATGGTTTGTATTTTTAAATTGGTGTAGCACTGTTTGTATTGTTAAATTGGTGTAGCACTGTTTGTATTGTTAATTGTGTGTAGCACTGTTTGCATTGTTATATTGGTGCAGCACTGTTTGTATTATTAAAGTGGTGTAGCACTGTTTGTATTATTAAAGTGGTGTAGCACTGTTTGTATTGCTAAATTGGTGTAGCACTGTTTATGATGATACATTGGTGTAGCCCTGTTTGTATTGTTAAATAGGAGTAGCACTGTTTGCATTGTTAAATTGGTGTAGCACTGTTTGTATTGCTAAATTGGTGTAGCACTGTTTGTACTGTTAAATTGGTGTAGCACTGTTTGCATTCCTTTATTGCTGTAGCACTGTTTGCATTGTTAAATTGGTGTAGCACTGTTTGTATTGTTAAATTGGTGTAACACTGTTTGTATTGTTAAACTGGTGTAGCACTGTTTGCATTTTTAAATTGGTGTAACACTGTTTGCATTGTTAAATTGGTGTAGCACTGTTTGTATTGTTAAATTGGAGTAACACTGTTTGTATTGTTAAATTGGTGTAACACTGTTTGCATTGTTAAATTGGCGTAGCACATGTATATCAATGTCGGTGCTACATACTTTTAGTCTTAAACAAGTGCAGTACTGTTATTGCTAAGTACTATTACAGATATATAGTACTTACTACCTTCTCCGAACTATTAATGTCATGGGTGAAGAAGACAGCGTGGCCGAAATTTTAAATTCCTTAAAATTAAATGAAAATAATCTTAAGAGTAACTTTGATTAGAACTTGGAAATTAAGACAAACTTCCCCGAACCAAGTTGCCACTCCATCTCCGGCACGCCGTGTTTACGCGCGACCACGTTCAGCTAACAACATCATGCCGAGAAAGTAGCAACAATTACACAATTGCTGGTCGCCATATTGATCCAGTGCTGGGCGCGTCCCCCAGTTTGTGCAAAGCGCGACTCAACTACAACGGGACCAGCCGGGGATCGGCGAGACTTTACACGCAGCACAAATTGCCCGCGTTTACATTATAAAGCAATTACGACTCTGAGGCACCCTTAATCGGAATTGTAAATGCGCGTAATTGGATTGTGGTAATTGCGGATGCGTCTGAGAGGTGGAGACGGACGCTGGGCTGGCAGTCAACGATGGAAGGCTCAATGCAGTAGTGAAGGAGGACGTGACAGCGCAACAATTACCTCCACCACACCCGCACGTCCCCGGGGAAGGGCGGAGGGAGGGGGGGCTGAAGGGGGAGCATTGGGGGAAGGGGGGAAGGGAGGAGGAGGGGAGGGGAGAGGCGGGGGGAAGGGGAGGGCAGCGGGAGAGGGAAGGGCGGAGGGAGGGGGCGGAAGGGGGAGCATTGGGGGAAGGGGGAAGGGAGGAGGAGGGCAGCGGGAGGGCAGCGGGAGGGGGAAGGGGAACAGAAGAGGAGGGTCGGAAGGAAGAAAGGAAGACAGAGGGAAGGCAGGCGGAGAAGGTGGGAAGGGGAGCAGAAAAGGAAGGGGGAAGGAGTGGGGGGGGCTGAGCTGGAAGTGGAAGAAGAGCGGAGGAGGGAAGGAGTGGAAGACAAATAGGAATTGAGGATTGAAAGAGGGGAAGAAACGAACATTGAGAAGAGAACATACAGATAAAGAGAGGAAGACGGGAGAGGGAAGAACAGAAAGA
Source organism: Branchipolynoe longqiensis (assembly GCA_030323885.1). Lineage (NCBI taxonomy): Eukaryota > Metazoa > Annelida > Polychaeta > Phyllodocida > Polynoidae > Branchipolynoe > Branchipolynoe longqiensis. The sequence continues at coordinate 107,556,036 of CM059190.1, read as the reverse complement.
AGAATATCATGTAGAAAAGTGAGAAGGAAGAGCAGCAATGTGCGGAGGAGTGCGATAAGGCGGAGAAGAAGAAGCAGCAGGAAGAGCTCAGGTTGAGAGGCCAGAAATGGAGGAAGCTGAAGGAAGAGGGTTCAGGTTACATAACCCAGCAACCCGGCTCTCGTGGTGGGGAGGGAGAGAGGGCGAGGTGGGGCGAAGGTGGGCGAGGTGGGGGCGAGGTGGGGAACACGGATTAGGGAGAGGTGGGGAGGCGGAGTGAGAGCGAGGTGCGGGCGAAGTGGGGAGGGGGAGTGGGGGCAAGGTGGGGAGGCGGATTGGGACGAGGGGGGCGAGGTGGAGAAGCGGAGGGGGGGGGGGGGCGAGGGGGGCGAGGTGTGGAGGGGGAGTGGAATTGGGGGCGAGGTGGAGAGGGGGATTGGGGGCGAGATGGGAAGCCGAGTGGGGCGAGGTGGGGGCGAGGTGGGGAAGCGGAGTGGGGGCGAGTTGGGGGCGAGGTAGGGAGGTGGAGTGGGGGCGAGGTGGGGAGGGGGAGTGGGGGTGGGGTGGGGAGGCGGAGTGCGGCCGAGGTGGGGATGCGGAGTGGGGCGACTTGGGGGCGACGTGGGGAGGCGAGAATCAAAGCAGGTTGTTGCATAGAATGCGAACAGAAGATGTGCACATAATCAGCTGGAGCAGGGACTGGGCGTGGCGCACTCACCTGTCTGTTAGCTGGACAGTCGCTGCCGTCTGCAAATAGACAAACACTCAGTCAGTGTCTTCACCACACGAGAGCGGGTGGTGGTCATAGCAACATCTGAGGGCATATCAGGGTGGGTACCGACTGGTGACACGCTCATTGACGCTTTATAACACTGTCCCAGGTGTTCGTATACACGACATTCCTCTCAGAGACGTTATTCTTAAACTGAGCCAAACAGCCCAGGCCCCATTCACCTCAGCAATGTCGTACCCTATCTAAGTACATATCTGCCCCTACACAGATACACATACCCTACATACACCTAGATACACACACATTGATATACATATCTGCCCATACACAGATACACATACCATACATACACCTACATACACACATAGATATACATATCTGCCCCTACACAGATACACATACCATACATACACCTAGATACACACACATAGATATACATATCTGCCCCTACACATATACACATACCATACATACACCTACATACACACACATATATATACATATCTGCCCCTACACAGATACACATACCATACATACACATATGTACACATACATAGATATACATATCTGCACCTACACAGATACACATAACATACATACACCTATGTACACACACATAAATATACATACCTGCCCCTACACAGATACACATACCATACACCTATGTACATATACATAGATATACATATCTGCCAGTACACAGATACACATACTGAGTGCTGTACATACACCTCTGTACACATAGATACATATATATATACCTGTCTGCTACTACACAGATACACATACCATACCTATACCTATGTACACGTACATAGATATACATATATTCCCCTACACAGATTCACATAATGTACATACACCTATGTACACATACATAGATATACCTATCTGCCCCTACACATACACACATACCTTACATACATCTATGTATACATACATAGATATACATAACACACACATCTAAGTACACATACACATATACAAATACCCTACATACACCTATGTACACACACATAGATACACATAACATACATACACCTATGTACACATACATAGATACACATACCATACATACACCTATGTACACATACATAGATACACATAACATACATCCACCTATGTACACATACATAGATACACATAACATACATACACATATGTACACGTACATAGATACATATAACATACATACACCTATGTACACATACATGACAACTGCGGGCAGTGTGCAAGTACCTATCACATATCAGACACGGCGGATGGCGCCCTCTGACTGCAGTGTGAGTGTTTATTTCCGCCAGGCGGCGCGCTGAGTGGGAGCAGCCCCGTTTATGACAGTGTCAGTGACAGCCTCAGGTGTGGGTTACACGGCGCGCTGACAGCTGACAGGATGATCCAATCGGGCGCACAGTCGTAAAGACAAGATCACAGGGTCCGGGGCGCCCCCCCCCCCCGACCCCCGCCTACCCCACCAGCCACGTGACTGCCCCACAGTCGTCACGTGACAGGTGAACGGCCACGTGACAGCTGAACAGTCACATGACATGCGGCTCGTCACGTGTCAGGTGAATAACCATGTGACAGCAGAATAGAAAGGCGACAGGAGAACGGGAAGGCGACAGCTGAATGCTCACATGGCATGCAAACAGTCACGTGACAGGTGAATATTCACGTGACAGGTAAACAGTCACGTGACTGTCGAATAGTCACGTGGTAGACAAGCAGTTACATGAGAGACAACCAATCACATGACAGGACATCAGTCACGTGACAAAAGAACAGTCACACGGCAGCCAAAAACGACTTGACAGGTGAGAAAGGACGGGCATTGGTGGGCAAGCAGTCACAGGCAGACAAGTGAAGGTAGGCAGACAAGTGAAGGCAGACAAGTGAAGGTAGACAGACAAGTGAATGTAGGCAGACAAGTGAAGGCAGACAAGTGATGACATGCTGACAAGTGAAGGTAGGCAGACAAGTGAAGGCAGACAAGTGAAGGCAGACAGACAAGTGAAGACAGACAAGTGATGACATGCTGACAAGTGAATGTAGGCAGACAAGTGAAGGCAGACAAGTGAAGGCAGACGGACAAGTGAAGGCAGACATACAAGTGAAGGCAGACAAGTGATGACAAGGCATGTGAGAAATGACGGACAAATGAAGGCAGACAAGTTACGACATGGCAGGTGAGACAGGACAGACATTGGTAGGCAAGCAGTCACAGACAGACAAGTGAAGGCAGACAGACAAGTGAAGGCAGACAAACAAGTGAAGGTAGGCAGACAAATGAAGATAGGCAGACAAGTGAAAGCAGTCAGACAAGTGAAGGTAGGCAGACAAGTGAAGGCAGTCAGACAAGTGAAGGCCGACAAGTGAAGGCAGACAGACAAGTGAAGGTAGGCAAGTGAAGGCAGACACATGAAGGCAGGCGGACAAGTGAAGGCAGACAAGTGATGACAGGCAGACAAGTGAAAGTAGGCAAACATGTGAAGGCAGACATGTGAATGTAGGCAGACAAGTGAAGGCAGACAAGTGAAAGCAGACGGACAAGTGAAGGCATACAAGTGATGACAGGCAGACAAGTGAATGTAGGCAGAAAATTGAAGGCAGACAAGTGAAGGCAGACATACAAGTGAATGTAGGCAGAAAAGTGAATGTAGGCAGACAAGTGAAGGCCGACAAGTGAAGGCAGACAGACATGTGAATGTAGGCAGACAAGTGAATGCAGGCAGACAAGTGAAGGCAGATAAGTGATGACATGCTGACAAGTGAATGTAGGCAGACAAGTGAAGGCAGACAAGTGAATGTAGGCAGACAAGTGAAGGTAAGCAGACAAGTGAATGCAGACAGACAAGTGACTGTAGGCAGACAAGTGAAGGCAGACAAGTGAAGGCAGACTGACAAGTGAATGTAGGCAGACAAGTGAAGGCAGACAGACAAGTGAAGGCTGACAAGTGAAGGTAGGCAGACAAGTGAAGGCAGACAGACAAGTGAATGTAGGCAGACAAGTGAAGGAAGACAAGTGAAGGCAGACAGACAAGGGAAGGCAGACAGACAAGTGAAGGGAGACAAGTGATGACAGGCATGTGAGAAATGACGCACATTGGTAGGCAATCGGTCACAGGCAGAAAAGTGAAGGCAGACAAGTGATGACATGGCAGGTGAGAAAGGACAGACATATGAAGGTAGGCAGACAAGTGAAGGTAGGCAGACAAGGCACAAAGAAAGGGTCATGTGATAGGTCTGGAGTTACGGCTCCGTTTTGTGTTGCGTCCCTTTGCGCGCAGACATGTTAAAAATCGCCGCATCCTATCTGAACATTTGAGTTGAACTGTGACGAGAAAGGCAAGGTATTGAATAAGGTCGGTCTGGTTGCGTTATGGCTGATCTGAGGGGACTTGTACAGTTGTAGTCGGCTCTGTGTTAACAGTGTCTGCAATCACCTGGAAGGCGTTTAATTGAGAACAGTGGGTCTGGTTGATGTGGAACTATGGGGTACTGTTAACAGTGTCTGCAATCAGCTGGAATGCATTTAATTGAGAACGGTCGGTCTGCTTGATGTGGAACTATGGGGTACTGTTAACACTAACAGTGTCTGCAATCACCCGGAAGGCATATCATTGAGAACGGTCGGTCTGGTTGATGTGGAACTATGGGGTACATTTGTACACATTACTTAGTGCAGTCGTGGAAATGGTCAGTGAGCTCGTGGTGACGCGCGCCCCCTGGTGGTGACGGGGCGTCCCGCTGGAGGTGTCACCTGACCACGCCGGGGCGTCACGTGGTGGCGGAACGCTCGCTACCACCTATCACGTAACACCGTTCCACCACCGCCAGCAGTCTGACGTCAAACCGCTCAAATTTAAAGTCCGCCATCGCCGATAATGCCAGCCTGAGTCTAACACTAGTAGCAGGTGGGGCGCCACCTAGTGACGGAGTGAGGCAACACCGGGCCATGCACCTGCACGTCGCGTTCACCCTGACACCGACAGTGAGGTATGTTGGTAGATGTTGGCGCTTTGTCAGTTTCGCGTCAACTGTCAGCCAACTGCTAGTGATACCCGCCCGGGCGCGGATCGTGGCCGACAACTCAGGTTTCAGTAAGCGACAGCCCCGTGAAATGGCCGCATCAGACCGATTCGAATGGTAATTATTAGTTTCCGCCGCCGCCGCCAGGAGGCGAGGTAACTCTATAGGTGCCCGGCACGCCACCTGGAGATGGTAGATAGAACCAGGCGGGCAACTTCAAACGAAAGCACCCATGTCCGAGGGTCCTGCCCTGCATAAGCTGTGCGCATGTGCGAGTGTCTGCTCGGCCTAACGAGCTGGTTCGGCCGGTTCTGTGGCTTTCTGCCGTGTGTGACCCCCCCCCCCCTGTTTGTTTGTGTGTGTGTGGGGGGGGGTGGGTGCAGAGTGCTGGGTGGTGTTTCTGCAGGCAGACCATGTTGCGGCACTGAGGACGCTGTGTGAACAGGGGCAGAGCGCGTCAACTCACACCCGACCCAAACCCAGCCAACTGTAAATTGGTTAGTTTGTTGGAGTTTTACGTCCTGGCAACGACATCTAAGGTCATATTCCAGTCTCACGATGGTCACACAAGAGACTGAAGTGGGTAATTGGAATTTGCTTCACGATCAACTGGGAGCAACCACTGACATAGATTAACGATATTTCTGAAGAATTCAGGCGCAAAATCTTGCAAATTCATTTGAATTGTTCTGTGTAAAATAGAATCTGCTGTGGTGGTTTCCATGTAAAGTCTATCAATTTTATATTGAGGAATGTATTATATAATGCATGTGTTGGTTTCTGGGGGAAAACATCTTTGATTATTGGAGATGGTGGCAGCTTCAACCCAAACCTGGCGCCATGGCTTCATTTATGCTGGCAGCTTCAGCTCAAACCTGGTCGCCATGGCTTCATTTATGGTGGTAGCTTCAACCCAAACCTGGTCGCCATGGCTTCATTTATGGTGGCAGCTTCAACCCAAACCTAGTTGCCATGGCTTCATTTATGGTGGGAGCTTCAGCTCAAACCTGGTCGCCATGGCTACATTTATGGTGGCAGCTTCAGCTCAAACCTGGTCGCCTTGGCTTCATTTATGGTGGCAGCTTCAGCTCAAAGCTGGTTGCCATGGCTTCATTTATGGTGGTAGCTTCAACCCAAACCTGGTCGCCATCGGCTCATTTATGGTAGCAGCTTCAGCTCAAACCTGGTCGCCATGGCTTCATTTATGGTGGCAGCTTCAGCTCAAACATGGTCGCCATGGCTTCATTTATGGTGGCAGCTTCAGCTCAAACCTGATCGCCATGGCTACATTTATGGTGGCAGCTTCAGCTCAAACCTGGTCGCCAAGGCTTCATTTCGGCCTGAGTGGCGTTCGTCAATTATTGCAGCTGAACCCTTTATATATGCGATGTATAACGCATTATTGCAAGTATAAAGATACCTGAGGGAATAATTATTATTATTGCTATACTCCGTAAGACCCAACACTTTACCAGTGGCGCCACCTGCAGAATCTTCACCTCCACCTGATGGAGACCAGTGTCAGCTGCACCACCAAATTTGTTCTTATTATATTCATCGGTCGGTCGCGATGCGACAAAGACTGCTTTCATTACTTGACTGCCGCTCTCCATTTAGCTCTCTGCTGTGAGAGTGATGTCCATGAGTCGGTCTTAATGTCTCAGATTCAGGTTTCTCTTGATGGTATCCTTGAACCAGAGACGAGGGCGCCCTCTCTTTCTGTAACCAGAAGACAGTTGAGAGTAGAGGATCTGCTTTGGTAGCCTGTCTGATGACATCCTCATGAGATGCCCAGTCCACCGGAGATTCTTTTTGATCAGAAGATCTTCCATAGATAGAGGACAGCCTTGTCCGCTTGAGTATTTCCTTATTTGTCTCTTTGTCCTTCCAGGTTAGCCTCATGATTGAACGCAGATGTCGCATCATGAAGGCATACAACTTTTTCACCTGTCGTCTGTACACTGTCCAGGCCTCGGCTCCGTATAGTAGTGTGGATAGCACGATTGCGTGGTAGATCTTGCCTTTGACCCGCATGGACACATGGTGGTTGTTCCAGAGTCTCTGACATAGTCGGCCGAAAGATGCACTAGCCTTGGCCATCCTCCTCTGTATTTCAGCATTAATGCAGCCATCACTTGATATAGTGCTTCTGAGGTAGGTGAATTCCGGAGCAGAGTTCAGCCTGTTTCCGTCAAGCATGATATCCTCCTCTTGGGTTCTTGTAGAGTTGGGTGGGTACAGCACCTCCGTCTTCTTGATGGTAATCTTCAGGCCAAACTTCTTTGATGCATCAGAGAGAGCATCCACTATTTTCTGGATCTCTTCAGCAGAGTGGGCAACCAGTGCACTGTCACCTGTGAATAGCAGCTCTTTCACCAGTATCCGAGTAGTCTTGGCCTTCGCTCTGAAGTGTGCAAATTATTATATTACATAACACTTAACTCACATTTTAGATTAAGGATATATTTATTTGGCGATGTAAACTGTCAACGGGAAACTGTTGTTAGGTCCACAACTCACGCAGACATTGGTGATTTCCAGAAGCAGTTTTTGAATTAATGTCTCGTCGAAGATTGGGCATCTATTACTTCAGGTGAAGGTTTTATGAGAATGCTGTCACCAGGAGTGTGACAGATTAACGACCACCAGGGGTGGGCGGCAACGAGGCATTGGGCACCGGCACCAGGGGGAGGGGAGGAGGAAGGGGGGGGGGGTGGAGAGAGAGGAGGGAGGGGAAGGGGAGGGTGAAGGGATAGGGAGAGGAGATGGCTGGGTAGGGGGAGAGGAAGGGGAGTGAAATGAGTTGGGGTGTGTAGGGGTGGGGGTGAATGTGCGGGTAGGAGAGTTGTAAATGTAATGGTAGTGGCATGGGTAGTAGGGTGGCGAGTGGTCGGCTTGAGGGTAGCGGTACTGGCTGATGGGTTGGTGGGGTAGTGGGTGGTGGTGATGGTGGGAGTGAGTTGATACTGGGGTGGGGCGGTGAGGTGGTGGGGTGGTGATAGGGTGGTGTGTTGTAGTGGTGATGTGATAGAGTGGTGAGATGGTTGGGTGGTGAGGTGGTAAGGTGGTAGGGTGGTGGGAATGGATGGGGTGGTGGGAGGGGTGGTGGGAGGGGTGGTGGGAGGGGTGGTGGGAGGAGTGGGGTGGTAGGGTGGTAGGGTGGTAGGGTGGTAGGGTGGTGGGGTGGTGGGGTGGTGAGGTGGTAGGGTGGTGAGGTGGTAGGGTGGTGGGAATGGGTGGGGTGGTGGGAGAGGTGGGGTGGAAGGGGTGGGGTGGTGGGTTGATAATGTAGTGAGGTGATGGGTTGGTCGGGTGATGGTGGCTGAACCAGGCTAAAGAAATCTTATGGAGAAACTGATTTGAGTTCAAAACAGTCCTTCAGCAGAAATGGGCAATTCACATTAAAGCTCTTCATGAGCTTGATTTCAGGACTCCCCATTTAAATTCAGGACCCTAAAAATGCATTACCTATAATCTTTGATAATTCCTATTTTATACGAGGCTCATAAACTTCCAGTTCTATCAACTATCACAAATGAAGACCGGATTCCTAAGTTTGCCTCCTTTCTTGCAGGATCTGATTTATCTGCACATTTTCAACACACATTAACAAGCATTACATAAAGCACATGTAGCAAATAGCTCACAAACATCGTCCCTTAATCCACTAGTAAAACAGAAGGCCTCCCACCCCACACCCACCCTCCACCCCTCCCAGAGCGCCCAGCACGACTCCGTGATCACACTGCAGGGTCGGTAGGGGGCCTGGCAAGTCTTGAAAAGTCTTGAACTTCATTTTCTATATTTCAAGATCTTGAAAAGCCTTGAATTTAATCTATTTTGGGTAATTAATCTTGAAAAGCCTTGAATTCCATTAAACTGTTCCCACTGACCTAAATTAGTCTGAAATCCACATTCGGAATGGCAATTTTTGACTAAATCCAAATGAAAATAGTCTTGACTTCCTATCAAAAACAGCGTTGAATTCCATATCTTCACATGATTGTGTACATACCCTGAAACTGGTCATCGACATGTTAGTGCTGACCTGGGCCGCCCCGAGTGGTGGATGCGGCAGGTAGGGGCAACTGTCAATAGTCGCACAGACGGGCAAAACCCCACGTCCAAACCATATCAGGACAGATGGAGAAAACCCTGCATCAAAACCACACCGGGGCAGCTGTCAACAGTCTCACAGATGGACAAAACCCCACATCAAAACCACACCGGGGCAGCTGTCAACAGTCTCACAGACGGACAAAACCCTGCATCAAAACCACACCGGGGCAGCTGTCAACAGTCTCACAGACGGACAAAACCCTGCATCATAACCACACCGGGGCAGCTGTCAACAGTTGCACAGATGGAGAAAACCCCACATCAAAACCACACCGGGGCAGCTGTCAACAGTTGCACAGATGGAGAAAACCCCGCATCAAAACCACACAGGGGCAGCTGTCAACAGTCCCACAGATGGGCAAAACCCCATGTCAAACCCACACCGAAGCAGCTGTCAACATTCTCACAGATGGACAAAACCCTGCTTCTAAAACACACGGGGACTGTCAACAGTCTCACAGACCTACAGAAACCCGACGTCTAAACCACACCAGGAACCTGGTTGTCTCGCCTCACCTCACAAAACGGTGGGACAGTGTGACAGTGTGATAGTGTGCTAGCATGACAGTGTGGCAGTATCGCAGGGTGACAGTGTGTCACAGGGACAGTGTGACTATGGAGCAGTGTGACTGTGTAAGTAGTATAGATGCTATCATGTGGACATCAAGGCACCATGGCCAGTGTCATGTTGTGTACGGCGCACTTGACACACCAGCTTGTAAGTAGTATAGAGGCTTTCACTTGGACATCCAGGCAACACAGCCAATGTCATATTGTGTACGGCACACTTTACAGACCAGCTAGTAAGTAGTATAGAGGGTGCCATGTGGACATCTGGGCACCACGGCCAATGTTGTGTTGTGTACGGCACACTTTAAAGACGAGCTTGTAAGTAGTATAGAGGCTGTCACTTGGACATCCAGGCACCATGGCCAGAGTTGTGTTGTGTACAGCACACTTTACAGACCAGCTTGTAAGTAGTATAGAGGCTGTCACTTGGACATCTGGGCACCACAGGCAGAGTCATGTTGTGTACGGCGCACTTTACAGACCAGCTTGTAAGTAGTATAGAGGCCATCACTTGGACTTCCGGGCACCACGGCCAATGTTTTGTTGAGTATGGCACACTTTAAAGACGAGCTTGTAAGTAGTATAGAGGCCGTCAGTTGGACATCCGGACAACATGGCCAGAGTTGTGTTGTGTATGGCACACTTTACAGACCAGCTTGTAAGTAGTACAGAGGCTGCCATGTGGACATCCGGAAACCATGGGCAGAGTCGCAGTGTGTACGGAACACTTTACAGACCATCGTGTAAGTATGATAGAGTCCGTCACTTGGACATCCGCGCACCACGGCCAATGTGGTGTTGTGTACCAGCTTGTAAGCACTATTGTTTGCCAGTGTTTGTTCTGGTCTGTCAGGTGTGTTCATGGTGTTTGCCAGTGTTTGTTGTGTTTTTTTGCACTCTTTGGCAGTGTTTGTTCTGGTATGCCAGGTTTGTTTGTGTTCTTTGCCAGTGTTTGTTCTGGTTTGTTGTGTTTGCTTGCACTGTTTGCCACTGTTTGTTCTGGTTTATCGGGTTTGTTCATGCTCTTTGCCAGAGTTTCTTCTGGTTTGGTGTGTTTGTTTGCACTATTTGCCTCTGTTTGTTCTGGTTTGTCGGGTTTGTTCATGCCGTTTGCCAGTGTTTGTTCTAGTTTGGTGGGTTTGGTTGCACTGTTTATCAGTATTTGTTCTGGTTTGTTGTATTTGTGCAAGCTCTTTGCCAGTGTTTGTTGTGTTTGTTTGCACTGTTTATCAGTGTTTGTTCTGATTTGTTATGTTTGTGTGAGATCATTGCCAGTGTTTGTTTTGGTTTGTTGTGTTTGTTCACGCTCTTTGCCAGTGTTTCTTCTGGTTTGTTGTGTTTGTCTGTGATTCTCGCCAGTGTTTGTTCTGTATTATTCTGGTTTGGTGTGTTTGATTGTGCTCTTTGCCAGTGTTTGTTCTGATTTGTTGTGTTTGTTTGAGCTCTTTGCCAGTGTTTGTTCTGTTTGTCGTGTTTGTTCGTGCTCTTTGCCAGTGTTTGTTCTGGTTTGTTTTGTTTGTTTGTGCTCTTTGCCAGTGTTTGTTCTGGGTTGTTGTCTTTGGTTGTGCTGCTTGCCAGTGTTTGTTCTGGTTTGTTGTGTTTTCTTGTGCTCTTTGCCAGTGTTTGTTCTGGTTTGTTGTGTTTGTTTGTACTATTTGCCAGTGTTTGTTTTGCTTTTTTGCTGTTTGTTTGTGATGCTTGCTAGTGTTTGTTCTGTTTTTTTCTGATTTGTTTGCACTGTTTGCCAGTGTTTGTTCTCATTTGTTGTGTTTGTTCAAACAGTTTGCCAGTGTGTTCTGGTTTATCAGGTTTGTTTGCACTCATTGCTAGTGTTTGTTCTGGTTTGACTGGTTTGTTCACATTCTTTGCCAGTGTTTGTTCTGGTTTGTTGTGTTTGTTTGCACTGTTTGCCTGTGTTTGTTCTGGTTTGTCGGGTTTGTTGGGTTTGTTCGCGCTGTTTGTGTCATCTGGACTCAGGAAGTCCCTGCCGACCTGCAGGTCGTCCTTGTTCGACGTTCAGACGCGGGGGGGGGGGCTTCACAGGCGGACGCTGTCGGAGATAACGGACAGCTTGTTTTTGTAGGTTATCTTCACCAGAGTGACTAACTACAGTCACACCCCTATGTGCCCCTCCACTCACGTGTAGACTACAGTCGTATCGCGTTAAAACCACCACAACAAGCTTACTGTGAGCTCTAACTGCCCAAACAGAGCTAGACGCACAACATTGCAGTCTGCTCGAGTGCTTGTCTAATTGTGATCTTTAAGTGTCTATAAAGAAAGCTGCATCTTGTTAGTTTTGAGTTTTGTCTTTTGCGTTTTTTTAGTAAATCGAACATTCGATGATCGATGGATTTACTACAGAGTGTTCTGTTTCACTAAAAGATTACTGTCAATTTAATTAACTGTGATAATATGAAACAGAATTAACAATGGTTGGTGTCAACCCTCCTATTGCCTGTAAGTGTAAGGTGATGCTGGGTCTAACGCTGGGTTTAGACACCTCAACTCGCGGGTGTCAAAGTGCGATTTGTAAAGTCGGGCCTTGTGACTGCGGGTTACTCGCGTAGCCTGTTCCCCCGGTACACAGAGGCAGGACCACTCACTGAGCACTCAGCATGTAGGGAACACAGCGGCACTCACTGAGCACTCAGAACGTAGGGAACAAAGTGGCACTCACTGAGCACTCTGCACATAACGAACACAGCGGCACTCACTGAGCACTCAGCATGGAGGGAACAAAGTGGCACTCACTGAGCACTCAGCACGTAGGGAACACAGTGACCCTCACTGAGCACTCAGCATGTGGAACACAGTGACACTCACTGAGCACTCAGCATGCAGGGAACACAGTGGCACTCGCTGAGCACTCAGCACGTAGGGAATACAGCGGCACTCACTCAGCACTCAGCACGTAGGGAACAAAGTGGCACTCACTGAGCAGTCAGCATGTAGGGAACACAGTGACACTCACTGAGCACCCAGCATGTAGGGAATACAGTGACCCTCACTGAGCACTCAGCATGTGGAACACAGTGACACTCACTGAGCAGTTAGCATGTAGGGAACACAGTGACGCTCACTGAGCACTCAGCATGTGGAACACAGTGGCACTCACTGAGCTCTCAGCATGTGGAACACAAAGTGACACTCATCACACATTCAGCATGTGTAACACAATGTGGCACCCACCACACATTCAGTATGTGGAAAACAAAGTGGCACTATTTGATTTGTTGGCACAATCACCACGATAATACCTGTAATCAAATTTAGCTATACTAATATTTCATATGAGCTATTTGGAATATGGTTTGTTTATTGAATAATGTATTTTGTCAGTGCCAGGGCACTCATTTCCTAGTCATGTCATAATATCGTTATTTAGAATATATATTGTATGTAGTCTACTATTGCCACCAGGAACTCTCACACGTGGGCAATATTATCCATTTTAAGACTTACAAATGATGCAGTTTATATTCTGTATTATCTACTAACATTAAGCTAAAGTTGTGAATGCTCGATGTGTACAAATAACAGCATCTGTCACGGGTAAGTGTGTAATTTAATGCGAGGTTCCGCATGGTGGCTGTGGTTTGGGGAGGCAGTACGAGTGGGTTACAATCTGGACTCGTTCACTTACAGAGTGGTTAGCTGTATGCTTTCCCCCCCCCCCCCCCCCCCCCCCCCCCCCCCCCGGTCTGCAGGCCTCCTGCAGTGTGAATGGTTTAAGTGTCACGCTGACGGGGATGGAGTTTTAAGATGTAGTGTTTATACAATGGTTTATTTATTCTGGTAGAGTGTGGTTAGGTGCAGGGCTGTACTTGGGAGCGATGTGTACTTGAGTACATGAAGTACTTGGTTGGGGTAAGTGGTCCGTTAATAATGATGGGGTACACTATGTTTGGGCGATGGTAGACGTCTGGTTGGCAGTACACAATGTTTAGTGGTTATGTTAATAACAGTAGCTCTACACCAATATGCAGGCATTACACAATGTTTAGTGGTTATGTTAATAGCAGTACCTCTACACCAATATGCAAGCAGCACACAATGTTTGGTGGTTATGTTAATAACAGTACCTCTATCTTAATAACAGTACCTCTACACCAATATGCAGGCAGTACACAATGTTTGGTGGTTATGTTAATAACAGTACCTCTACACCAATATGCAGGCAGTACACAATGTTTGGTGGTTATGTTAATAACAATACCTCTACACCTATATGCAGGCAGTACACAATGTTAGGTGATTATCTTAATAACAGTACCTCTACACCAATATGCAGGCAGTACACAATGTTTGGTGGTTATGTTAATAGCAATACCTCTACACCTATATGCAGGCAGTACACAATGTTTGGTGATTATGTTAATAACAGTACCTCTACACCAATACAACACAATGTTGGTTTATTTAATAACAGTACCTCTACACCATATCAGGCAGTACACAATGTTTGGTGGTTATCTTAATAACAGTACCCCAATATGCAGGCAGTACACAATGTTTGGTGGTTATCTTAATAACAGTACCTCTACACCAATATGCAGGCAGTACACAATGTTTGGTGGTTATCTTAATAACAGTACCTCTACACCAATATGCAGGCAGTACACAATGTTTGGTGGTTATCATAATAACAGTACCTCTACACCAATATGCAGGCAGTACACAATGTTAGGTGATTATCTTAATAACAGTACCTCTACACCAATATGCAGGCAGTACACAATGTTTGGTGGTTATCTTAATAACAGTACCTCTACACCAATATGCAGGCAGTACACAATGTTAGGTGATTATCTTAATAACAGTACCTCTACACCAATATGCAGGCAGTACACAATGTTTGGTGGTT
>CM059190.1:107519363-107541239 GCA_030323885.1 Branchipolynoe longqiensis | reverse complement strand
ACAGAAGGTGATACAGTGGCTGACGAACTTTAAATGTCCTTCAGCTTTATGTTGGCAAACAGGATACCCCTGCTGTTTACATTAAACCATTGCTGGCATCTCCACACAGAATGTGTCTGAGTGTCAGTGGACACTGATATCTAATGCACTCGGGAGGCAGTTTTCCCTTGAATAAAAATGCATGAGTCAGCCGAGAGTTGGCAAAGTAGCTACTTGGTCCCGCTGACACCCAACATGATACTGTGGTTGTTCTTCAATGCATGGGGTGCATTGCAACTTATTGTTTGGATGCTCCTCCCATTCAAGTTGCCATTTTGATTTGATAGATTTGAGAATAAGTGGTCTCGGATCAAGTTGAGTGATCTGACATGGTGCAACATCATTCAAAGCTATTCTCACAGCACGGTCAACTTTCTCATTTCCTTGGATACCGGTCTGGCACAAGGGGATGTTGCATCCTGCCATTGCCAACAATTTATTTTCAGAATCCCCTTTCTCATAATCGTATCTTGTTAAGATTTTCAACCACCAGGAGACATCAAAAAGAGTCCCTGTAGAAAACAAAGTTTGTTGCTCAGAGTTAGTGATGCACTCTGATGTGAGAAATGGTGCATGAACTTCTGCTGTGAAAATTGAACTTTGATCAGTAATGGGAGCTCCTAGCTTATAATTTATAATTTATAACCATAGCAGCAGCTACTTGGCCTTGATGTTTTGAAACTTCGATGATAATGGAGAAGTGGTATGCCTACTGGTTACAAACATCCTCGGATGGTCTATGATAGGTAAGTGCATGTATGTCAGACTTTCTCAGATCTGCTAGCTAGACGATGATTGAGGGCTTCCTCAACAACCCAAAGGATGACGTCGTTTTGTGCCAAAATATCCAAATCCAACTCAAAAGTCTCTGACTGAGACTTTATGCGGTATGAAGTCTGAAAGGCCAACAACAATTTGGCCTGGGTTAATGAATGGCATCATCTATGCTTTCAAACATGTCCTTAAATGCAGGATTTATTTAAGTTGATTCTTCGATATTCAAATGATGGCTCCTTAGCCTCAACTTAAAGCCGGACACAGGCCCTGGTAGTGAACAGTGTCCAACAGCTGGATATAGGAGCTCTTACAGAACAACATATTAAATGGTAGTGAACAGTGTCCAACAGCTGGATATAGCAGCTCTTACAGAACAACATATTACCTGGTAGTGAACAGTGTCCAACAGCTGGATATAGGAGCTCTTACAAAGCAACATATTACCTGGTAGTGAACAGTGTCCAACAGCTGGATATAGGAGCTCTTACAGCACAACATATTGCATTACCAGGGGTTAATGTGGACCGAACCAACGCGTGCTACAAGATCAACAGACTCTCTCTGCTCCCCACTCCCAGTTGGACATCACCATTAGGATATCGGTCTGGAATACCCATTTTGGAGGCGGATCGGGGAGTCGGGGTGGGGGTGACGGTGGGGGTTGGGTTGGGGTGACGGTGGAGGTGACGGTGGAGGTGACGGTCGGGGTGGGGGTGGGGGGTTGAGGTGAATGCTAACATCGAGATACCCAAATGTCAGGGCCAACTACCAGGAGCGCCAAATGCTGGGGGTCCGAATGTCCTGACACTACCCGTGCATTGTGACCCCAGCAGACTGCAGTTGGCCTCCGAATATAATTGGAGCCAGGCGTTTTTGGACGGGGAATGTCAGCCGGGCAGACCGTGGATGCGGCCGTGTGAGGACCATGTGGTGCTTAGTGCACGGTGTGACGGGCATTCCTCGGTGTGGGTGGTCCGGACACCAGAACTCAGAGGCGCCGAGCACAGTTAGTTTGGTTGTTTTTTTTTAGTTTTACACCCTGCAACATCTAAGGTCATATCAGGACGGGTACCTACTTGGGACAGTGCACACTCATGGCACCATATAGTGTTGATTCAGGCCGCTAGCAACATGACCTGATAAGTGATATCCAACTCAGTCACATTATCCTGACACTGAGCAAAACAGTCCTTGCCCTATCCTAGTAATGGCAAGCACATGACTAAGAAGTGACAAGCATCAATTGTATAAGTCATTAGTTTGATTCGAACGGGGATCAAACGTCCAACCTTCCTCTTGGGAAGACTGCGCTGTACTGATTCGGCCACCTCGTGCAGTCAACAGCACAGTTTGTTGAGTTACACAATTTCACGTTCCAGAAGTTTTGTCACACTTGTTTCAGATAAATATAAAAGGTTGATCATTACAATTGACTTAACTTTACTTTAAATTTGTTGTTATTTTTAAGGGCTAGCTTTGGAGACATGACATGACAAATTAATATTGGTTTGGACAACGAAATGCTGGACATAATTGGCATTATGATTGGCAGCAGTGACAGCTTCTGTGAAATTGACTTAATCTGCCTTCTGTGCAGCAGTACATGTTTAATAAGGCGCCAGTATCTAAATTGTACGTGTAGGATAACCTTTGTGTTCAGCGGTAGTGAGTGAGGATGCACAACCATTACAGGTTGCTTGAAGTTTTATGCCCTGGCAACATCTAAGGTCATATCAGGATGGGTACCGACTTGTGATAGCACACACTCATGGTGACATTATAGTGCTGCTTCACGGGGAGACCAGCATCATGACCTAATATATCACCCAGTCATATTATCCTGACACTGAGCCAGCCATTCATTTCCCTATCCTAGTAATGCTGAGCATCAGAATAGGTAACAACAAGTCCCAATATTGTAAGTCATTGGTTTAACTCGACCGGGAATAGAATTCCCTACTTTCCACGCGGGAAGCCTGCGCTCTACCGATCCGTCTACCGCGTCCTCATCGCACACTCATCACGACTTTACAATGCTACCCCACTGGGAGACTAGGCCACCAGCACTATGAGCAGATTTCCCACTCAGTCACATTATCCTGACCATGAGCAAAACAGTCCTTGCCCTATCCTAATAATGCCATGCGCTTGACTAGTAGGAAGCAACAAGTATAAATTTTATAAGTCATTGGTTTGGCTCGATCGGGGTTCAAACTCCCAACCTTCTGCATGGGAAGCCTGCACTCTACCCATTCGGCCACCGCTTATGGTCAAGGGCGCAGTTTGTTTGAGTCACACAATTTCATGGTCCAGAACTTTTGTCACATCTGTTTCAGATGAACATTTTGGGTCGATCGCTATAATCAACTTTACTTTACTTTAAATTTGTTATTATTTTAACGGTTAGTTTCAGAGATTATGACATGACAAATTAATATTGGTTTGGACAACTAAATGCTGGATAGCAAAGGCTTTATGATTGGCAGCAGGTCGGGGGTTTATGTCTACCGATCCGTCTACCGCGTCCGGTGCCCTTATAGCGCCATTACATTTACAAATTACAGTGCCACATTAAGTGTGGTCAGCTTGTGAACTCGCTCTCACCATTATAGCGCCATTACATTTGCAGTGCCACATTAAGTGTGGTCAGCTTGTGAACTCGCTCTCACGATAATCGTCAACAGTAACAGGTTATAATACACTGACTTATTTCCTATTGTACACCAACACATGTTTAATAAGTGCACCATTACCAAAGTTAGATATTTATGTCAAATGGAATCTAAATGAGTATTTGGGGTTTGACAGTTTGATGCGTGCATTGGTCTGTGCTGTTTTACCCTGCAGTCCGCCGTTTGTGTTCTAAAGCCCAATCCACTGATCAATACCCGATACTGCACAGGCCAACTGAGTAATGATGCAATACCCGATAATGCACAGACCAGCTGAGTAATGATGCAATACCCGATAATGCATGGTCCAGCTGAGTAATGATGCAATGCCCAATAATACATGGTCCAGCTGAGTAATGATGGAATACCCGATAATGCACAGTCCAGCTGAGTAATGATGCAATGCCCGATAAATGCACGGTCCAGCTGAGTAATGATGCAATACCCAATAATGCTCAGTCCAGCTGAGTAATGATGCAATACCCAATAATGCACAGTCCAGCTGAGTAATGATGCAATACCAGATAATGCATAGTCCAGCTGAGTAATGATGCAATACTCAATAATGCACAGTCCAGCTGAGTAATGATGCAATACCCAATAATGCACGGTCCAGCTGAGTAATGATGCAATACCAGATAATGCACAGTCCAGCTGAGTAATGATGCAATACTAGATAATGCACAGTCCAGCTGAGTAATGATGCAATACCTGATAATGCAAGTCCACCTGAGGAATGATGCAATACCAAATAATGCATGGTCCAGCTGAGTAATGATGCAATACCAGATAATGCATGGTCCAACTGAGTAGTGATGCAATACCCGATAATGCGCGGTCCAACTGAGTAATGATGCAATACCCGATAATGCATGGTCCAGCTGAGTAATGATGCAATACCCAATAGTGCATGGTCCAACTGAGTAATGATGCACTACCCCATAATACATGGTCCAACTGAGTAATGATGCAATACCCGATAATGCATGGTCTAGCTGAGTAATGATGCAATACCAGATAATGCACAGTCCAGCTGAGTAATGATGTAATACCAGATAATGCACAGGCCAGCTGAGTGATGATGCACTACCAGATAATGCACAGTCCAGCTGAGTAATGATGCAACACCCGATAGTGCATGGTCCAACTGAGTAATGATGCAATATCCGATAAGACATGGTCCAACTGAGTAATGATGGACTACCCAATAATGCACAGTCCAACCGAGTAATGATGCAATACCTGATAATGCATGGTCCAACTGAGTAATGATGCAATACCTGATAATGCACAGTCCAGCTGGGTAATGATGCAATACCCGATAATGGATGGTCCAGCTGAGTAATGATGCAATACCCGATAACACATGGTCCAGCGGAGTAATGATGCAATACCCAATAATGCACAGTCCAGCTGAGTAATGATGCAATACCCAATAAGTCACATTCCAGCTGAGTAATGATGCAATACCCGATAGTGCATGGTCCAACTGAGTAATGATGCAATACCCGATAATACATGGTCCAACTGACTAATGATGCAATATCCGATAATACATGGTCCAACTGAGTAATGATGCAATACCTCACAATACATGGTCCAGCGGACTAATGATGCAATACCCGATAATGCACAGTCCAACTGAGTAATGATGCAATACCTGATAATACATGGTCCAACTGAGTAATGATGCAATACCCGATAATGCACGGTCCAGCTGAGTAATGATGCAATACCCGATAGTGCATTGTCCAGCTGAGTAATGATGCAATACCCAATAATGCACGGTCCAGCTGAGTAATGATGGCAGCCCCTTAGAAGTACTCAACAATGATGAGCTTGTAGACATTGAACCCCCAACTGACGCACGTTGTGTGCGGCAGACAGACCCTGGCACGTTGTGTGCGGCAGACAGGCCCCGGCACGTTGTGTGCTGTAGACAGGCCCCCGGCACGTTGTGTGCGGCAGACAGGCCCCGGCATGTTGTGTGCGGCAGACAGGCCACGACACGTTGTGTGCGGCAGACAGACCCTGGCACATTGTGTGCGGCAGACAGACCCTGGCACGTTGTGTGCTGTAGACAGGCCCCCGGCACGTTGTGTGCTGTAGACAGGCCCCGGCACGTTGTGTGCTGTAGACAGGCCCCCAGCACGTTGTGTGCTGTAGACAGGCCCCGACACGTTGTGTGCGGCAGACAGACCCTGGCACGTTGTGTGCGGCAGACAGGCCCCGGCACGTTGTGTGCGGCAGACCGGCCCCGGCACGGTGTGGGCGGTAGACAGGCCCCCGGCACGTTGTGTGCGGCAGACCGGCCCTGGCACGGTGTGGGCGGTAGACAGGCCCCCGGCACGGTGCGTGGGGCAGACAGGCCCCGGCACGTTGTGTGCGGCAGAGAGGCCCCGGCACGGTGTGTAGGCCTGTAACAGTGAGGCGGCAGGTTGGTTGGTTGGTTGTTCGATGGTTACGTCTTAGCAACATCTAAGGTCATATCAGGACATGAATCGACTTGTGACAGTACACACTCATCACGACTTTATAATGCTGCCCCACTGGGAGACTAGGCCACCAGCACTATGAGCAGATTTCCCACTCAGTCACATTATCCTGACCATGAGCAAAACAGTCCTTGCCCTATCCTAATAATGCCATGCGCTTGACTAGTAGGAAGCAACAAGTATAACTTTTATAAGTCATTGGTTTGGCTCGATCGGGGTTCAAACTCCCAACCTTCCGCACGGGAAGCCTGCACTCTACCCATTCGGCCACCGCTTATGGTCAATGGCGCAGTTTGTTTGAGTCACACAATTTCATGGTCCAGAACTTTTGTCACATCTGTTTCAGATGAACATTTTGGGTCGATCGTTATAATCAACTTTACTTTACTTTAAATTTGTTATTATTTTAAGGGTTAGTTTCAGAGATTATGACATGACAAATTAATGTTGGTTTGGACAACTAAATGCTGGATAGCAAACGCTTTATGATTGGCAGCAGGGTCGGGGGTTTATGTCTACTGATCCGTCTACAGCGTCCGGTGCCCTTATAGCGCCATTACATTTACAAATTACAGTGCCACATTAAGTGTGGTCAGCTTGTGAACTCGCTCTCACCATTATAGCGCCATTACATTTGCAGTGCCACATTAAGTGTGGTGAGCTTGTGAACTCGCTCTCACCATAATCGTCAACAGTAACAGGTTATAATACAGGTCGGGGGTTTTATGTCTAATGAAACTGGGGGAATTAAAGGCATTCACTATTAATATAACTATTACCAACACAACCATGAAATATACTGAAACCAATAACATACCATCAAAGCTTCATTGCCATAATCTCCATAAACTATTACCATGAAATAAACTGAAGCCAATAACATACCATCAAAGCTTCATTGCCATAATCTCCATAAACTCCACAAACACATCTGTCTACATGACGAACTCTCGCTGTATATCCGGACAATTGTGAAACCGTCCTCTTTCAACCGTCAGATCCGGAATAAGCAATTTCAGCAATCTACGACGAAAATTGAACGGTTACAAAAAATACATATCATAAACAACATTCCAGCTCATGTCAACCTCACCACAACTTCCCTGTGGTCCCCAGACCAGGTCTCTTGAGTCTGAACGTCTCATGCATTATGTATAACATGTAATGTGTGTTTCTGTGGATATATATATATATTTAAAAAGAACACAGGACGCTCGGAGGGATTAAAAGACTTTTTATTAAAGTCTGACTACAGGATGAAATTAAAGCAAAATATCAAACCTGTGCAGCAGGCGCGCGCTGCCCAATGGGCGCAGAGCGAGACAATGGATTAAATCACAAGCAGTAACAATGCAATGCAAGCAAATTGCGCGGTGAGATAAAGTCAGAGAAATGGTGGTGTAAACAAATTGCGCGGCCAGTTAAAGTCAATGGTGTAGACCGCAAATTGCGCGGCCATGTTAATTCAATAGGTAAAAGGTAATCGTGGGCATTGAACCCGTTACCTGCCGGGGGAAGAGGGTGGCGCGCCGGCCCGCCGGTGGGCGGCGTGCCCTCCCCCCGCGCGCTCAGCGTCCCCCCCCCCCTATGTCCTGAGGGATGGGTGGGAGAGGTCAAACTCGTTCTCCGCCATGATGGCGTGAGATGCGAAATACGCGCTAAGGGCAGAGCAGCTCTGACCGTGTGAGCTGGATGCGCGCCCACTGCTGAGTGAGTGGTGAGCCGTTGGGAGCGTTGGCGGGAGAGAGGGACCGTTGCCTCCCCCCGCCTTATCTTAATGGCGACACGGACGGTTGCGCACCGTCGTGCCTCGCCGCCGCCGGCCGGCCCGGCTCCGCGCCGGTTGACCGCTCCCAGGGGCGGCAGGCGCCCGGCGCATCTTCCTCCGCGCTGCGTCTTTTTAAATCCCAGCGGCTCGCCGCTGGGTACATATATCACTATGTCGTTATACACTTTGTAACCCCCATGCTGTCCATCACGTACCAGACGGGATGGCCGAATGAGTTGAGTGTCCGTCTCATGTTTTGTGAGATCGGGGAATCCGACCCCATAGGTTGATGGGTTCGAACCCTGTGTCCAGTTTGTGTATCTTTTTATATTAGGACAGGGCAAGGACTGGTTGGCTCAGTGTCAGGATAACGTGACAAAGTGGGATATCACATTATCAGGTCATGGTGCTGGTGGTCTGGTATCCTAGTGGGGCAGTACTATAAAGTCACCATCATGAGTGTGCACTGTCACAAGTTGGTACCCGTCCTGATATGACCTTAGATGTTGCTAGGACGTAAAACAAAAAACAAAGCTACCCATCACGTTGATGGACTACATCCTCTCACATATTTGCATGCAAGTCAAGTTCTAATGCGTGGTTTATGGTGATACTGATTGCTAAACTTTGTAATAGATACATTTGTTAGTTTGTATAGATACATCTTTTGTCACATCTATGCATCTGTGTGTTTGTGTGTTTGTGTATTTGTGTGTTTGTGTGTTTGTGTGTGTTGTGCAATCCATTATGCGGATGTAACTGAATTACGGGATCTCCATGTACCTGGTGCACCAGTGCCCGAATGGCACCCGCACCACAAGACTATAGTCCGTTTCCTGCACACGCTATTGGTGGCGCCACTTGTGGCGGTTGTCCGCAGCAACCCCCAGCCCCCACCTCTACCTCCACCCCATCCCAACCCCAACCTCGCCCCACACCGCACATCTCTCTCCCACCCCCATATCCCACCCCCACCCTACCCCCAAATACCCAACACACCCCACATCCCTCTCCCTCCACCCCACCCCCACCCCCACCCCACCCCACCCACACCCCACATCCCACCCCCACCCCACCCAACCCACACCCAACATACCACCCCACCCACCCCACCCACACCTCCCATCCCTCTCTCAACACACACTAACACATGCACCTGTAACCATCCACCAATAACATTATTAATAATAGTTGTTTAAATAGAACACAGGACGCTCGGAGGGATTACAGGACTTTTTATTAAAGTCCGACTACAGGATGAAATCAAAGCGCGAAATGTCAATCACCTGTGCAGCAGGCGCGCGCGCTGCCCAATGGGTGCAGAGCGAGACAATGGATTAAACCAAATGACAGTAACAATGCAATGCAAGCAAATTGCGTGGTGAGATAAAGTCAAATAACATAGTGATGTAACGCAAGCAAATTGCGCGGCCAGTTAACGTCAATGGTGTAGTCCCACAAATTGCGCGGCCATGTTAACAATCAATAGGTAAAGTTAAATGTGGGCATTGAACCCAGTACCTGCCAGGGGAAGAGGGTGGCGCGCCGGCCCGCCGGTGGGCGGTGCGCCCTCCCCCCGCGCGCTCAGCGTCCCAAGTCCCAGCTGGCTGTAGTGGTAGGGTGCATGTGCGCGCTAGAAATCCGGCCGCGCGGTGGGGTTATCCGCGCAGCATTGATGCCACCAGGGCGCCGGTGGTGCGCTGGATGCCCGCGGTGTCGGCGATGACCTAGGCGGTGTAGGCGGTTGATGACCAGCCGCCCAGCTCGTGGATCCGCGCTTCCGGGATTCCCGCGTTGAACAATGCGCAGGCGCCCCCCTGCCGGAAACTGTGGGTGCCGTAATCCACGGGCGCGAAACCCGCGCACAGCAATGCGCCACGGTTGACCGCCCAGAACACAGGGGCGGTGAGGGGCGCCCCTCCCGCCCATAGGAGGGGGCCCGCGGGTGGGGTGCCCGGCGACAGGGCGCAGGAGTGGTAGATGGCTTGGGTGGGGCAGAGCGGGTGCACTGCCATGCACGGCAGCGGGATGACGCGCGCAGGGCCGCGGTACTGGTTGGTTTTGGACCAACGCAGCGTGAGGCGGACGCCCGTGCGCGAGAAGGTGGTGTCCGTGCGGCGCAGGTGCCACGATGCGTCGAATGCCGCGGCGGTGGCGGGCATGAGGTTGGACCCCCGGAGCAGCCCATAATACATTGACAGCGCGGCGGCCCAGGCAGCCGCGTGGGCGGAGATGCTTGGGTCAATGTGGCGCAATATTGCGTGAAGCATGGCCGGGGTGATGGGGGCCTTCCGGCGCGCGGCGTCACCGCGCTCTCGGCGGATGCCGCGGATGGTGGTGGCGAGCTGGTAGTCACCCTCCAGGGAGTTGGGGAGGCCCCACTCCCGGTGTATAACGCGCACGATGTTAAGATACTGCCGTATCGAGGTGTAGCACATACGGCGCGCCAGGTGGGCCGCGTAGCGGCAGAGGAGCGCCGATGAGGCGGGGATGGGCGGTGAGCCCATGGCCACGCAGAAGCGCAGGTAGGCACGCCTGTGCATGGCGTACGCCTGCTGAGTGTTCGGCGCATAAGCGGCCCGCTGGTATACGGCCACCTCCCGGTCCAGAGCCGCGCAGTCCATCCTATCGGGGCGCGAGCCAGGAGCCGATTGTGGCACTGGGCGGGCCCGTGGGGGGCGCGGCCCGGGGGTCGGTTATGGTGTGCGCTAGTGCCGCT
Source organism: Branchipolynoe longqiensis (assembly GCA_030323885.1). Classification (NCBI taxonomy): domain Eukaryota; kingdom Metazoa; phylum Annelida; class Polychaeta; order Phyllodocida; family Polynoidae; genus Branchipolynoe; species Branchipolynoe longqiensis. The sequence continues at coordinate 107,530,769 of CM059190.1, read as the reverse complement.
TGGAGTCGCTCCGCTCTCCCGCGGAGCACGAGGCGGCTAGCTGCGTCTGCCACGACGTTGCAGACGCCCGAGTAATAAATGGCGCGCAACTTGAAGTTGTGTGCCGCGGACATGTAGTAGACCTGTCGGAGGTAGGCCATAACCGTGGGGTCTTTTGCGGTGCCACGGTTGATGATGGCGGCGGCGGCCTGGTTATCCGTGTGCACATAGACTTTTTTGTTGGCCCAGGTGTGTGCCCAGAGGTGCGCCGCGGGCACCAGGCTGAGGACCTCTTTATAATTAATGGAGAGGTGTTGGGTGCCGGGCCAGTCGGCGAAGGCGAGCGCGAACCAGGCGCCGTTGTGGTAGCCCCCCGCCCCATCCAGGCAGGCGTCAGTGGAGATGGGTGTGGCGGGGGCTGGGTCGAGTATGGGGTGCGCCCGTTGTGGTTGTTGGCGAATAATATCCACCTGGCCAGGTCCTCGCGCACCGAGGCGGTAACCCTGGCACGGTGGGGGGGGCGGCAGAGCGCGCCCATGAGGTCGAGTAGACGGCGCAAGTGTGTGCGCCCACCGTATATGACCTGGGCGGCACAGTTCAGCTTTCCGCAGATGGATTGAAGCTCGCGTTTGGAGAGGCTGCGGCGCGCGGCCGCTGTCTCGGCCTCGGTTATGAGGGCCTGAAGCTTCACTCGGGGGAGGCCCAGGGTGAAATTGACTGTGTTGATCTCCACCCCCAGGAAAGTTATGCAAGTGCTGGGGCCCACCAGCTTGCCGTAATTGATCGCGAATCCCAATTCGCGAAGGAGGGCCATCAGCTCCCCCATGAGGCGGCGGCACTCGCCACGGCTGGGGTGGGTGACGAAGAAATCGTCGCAGTAGACCAGTATATGGTCGCCCCACCCCCGCGCGCGCATGACACCCAGTGCTGCTTGCGTGAGCTGGTTGAATACGATCGCACTCAAACGCGCGCCAAACATTAGCCGTGTGTTGTGCAGATATGTGGGGGCGGGGTCGCCCGCGAATGTCCATTGCAGGCCCGCGTACGCGTAGTCGCGGGGGTGGATGCGTACGCTGCGGTACGCGCTGGCCAGGTCCACCTTTCCCATGTAGGCGCCCGGCCGGGGGAGGGCGGCCACCTGCTCAACGGTTGAGCAGCTGTATCCCTTCCCCTCGGCGTAATCATTGAGTGCGCCCCCCCTGGGGCGAGAGGCGTCGTGGAGGAGGCGGATCCCCCCCCCCTCCTTGGGGATGGCGCCAAGGGCACTGGTGATATGCGCCGGGCCGTCGCGCCGGACGTAGCGGCCATTCGCCATCTCGGCGCGCACCTGCGCCTCCACGGGTGGTTCGGCTGCAGGGAGGGGGGGCCGGCCACGTGCGTGTTGGTTACTCTGAATCCGTGGCGCACACCGGCCAGGATCTCTGCGCGCGCTGGGGTGTCGTGGGGGAGCAGGCGCTCCCAAGCTTCGGGGATGAGCGCCCCCCCGGACCCCGCCTATTCCTTCCTCTGGTGCTCAAATTTACACGGGGAGTAGGGGCATTTTCCCGTGTTGGCGAACAGGCGGTAAATGGTTTTGTCGCCCATGGTGGTGGGGGCGGCTTCGGCGCGTCCCGCCCTGTGTTGCTGCTGTGCCCCTCCATGAGCGCTGCCGGGGTGACCGCTCCGCCCCGTTTGCAGAGGGGCGGGGCGCTGCCTGGGGATGAGGAGCTGCATCTCGAGGTAGGTGGCCGCGGTGCCCCAGGCCGTGCCGTGGACCGCATGGACCTCCCGGTATTGTGTGTCATAATCGATCACGGACTGCCACTCGAAACGCGCTGCGAAGTTGTGAATACTCGCCGTGTAGGACATGTAGTACTCTATGTCCATGCGATCCAGGTCACCCAGTTGGAGCAGCTGGGCTGCGAGGCACTGTTTGGCCGCACCCCACTCCCCCTGGGTCAGGTACACGCACACGCACGAGTCCTCCACCGTTTTGAATTGCACGAGGCCTGAGGGGGGTTCGACGATTTGCAGGTACTCCTTGCGCTTCTTCGCTATGCGCTCCCGCACGGTGCGTGGGAGGTAGTCAATTATCCTGAGCGCCTTGCTTGATTTTGCGCGGATGGTCAGGTTGTGGCGCGGGTCGGGGCCGGCGCCATGTCGACTGGGGCGGCTCGCGGGGGCGGCGGTGGGCGCGATGTAACTCGTTGCACCGGTGGGGGAGCTTGCTGGCGCGGTGGGGTGGCAGTGGCGGTGGCGGTGGCGTGGCGGTGGAGGTGGCAGTGGCGGTGGCGGTGGCGGTGGCAGTGGTGGTGGTGGTGGTGGCGGTGGTTGTGGCGATGGCGGTGGCAGTGGCCGTGGCAGTGGTGGTGGCAGTGGCGGTGGGGGTGGCGGTGGCGGTGGCAGTGGAGTTGGCGGTGGCGGTGGCGGTGGTGGTGGCGGTGGCGGTGGCGGTGGCGGTGTGGTGTGGTGCGGTGGGAGGTGGGGACACCAAACAATGACCTGCTAAGTAATTGCTCCATCTCGCATCCACGTGAGGTCGGCGCCTAAAGCAGACCTGTCGCCGGCCGCTGCGGCTCCGGGCCGGATTCAGGGATCCGGGCACCTGGAGGTGAGTGCGACCCACCCGCATGTCGCGCCGACCCGTGGCGCCCCTTCGCAGGGAGGTCGGCGACGGCGGGAGGCGTGGCGACCCCTGGCGGGCCCGCAGCGAACTAGCACGGTCACGGGGCGGGAGGCCGGGGCGATAATTAGGGCTAATCACTGATAGCTGGCTGGGCTTCCAGGTGTTGGTGGGAAGGCGGGCAGCCCAAGGGCGACCGGATACCGCACGGCACCCGGCACCCGGCACCCGGCGTCCCGGGCCTGGGGTCGCCCAGCCCCAGCCACACGCCGAAACCTGCACCGGCACCAGCAACAGCCAAACGCTGGAACCAGCACCAGCTACACGCCGGAACCAGCACCAGCTACACACCCCAAGTAGCACCAGCCAAACGCCGGAACCAGCACCACCAACACAACACAACCAGGCCCAGCCACACAATGGAACCAGCACCACCCACACAACACAACCAGCCCCAGCCACATGCCGGAACCAGCACCACCCACACAACACAACCAGCCCCAGCCACACGCCAGAACCAGCACCACCAACACACCACAACCGGCCCCAGCCACACGCTGGAACCAGCACCACCCACACACCACAACCAGCCCCAGCCACACGCCGGAACCAGCACCAGAGACACCCCAACCAGCACCAGCTACACACCCCAACCAGCACCAGCTACATGCTGGAATCAGCACCAGCTACATGCCGGAACCAGCACCAACACCACAACCAGCCCCACCCACACAACGGAACCAGCACCACCCACAAACCACAACCAGCACCAGCTACACACCACAACCAGCACCAGCTACATGCAAGAACCAGCACCAGCTACACACCGTAACCAGCCCCAGCTACACACCACAACCAGCACCAGCTACACACCACAACCAGTACCAGCTACACGCCGGAACCAGCACCGCCCAAACACCAAAACCAGCCCCAGCTACATGCCGGAACCAGCACCACACACCACAACCAGTCCCAGCCCCAGCCACACGCCAGAACCAGCACCGCCCACACACCAAAACCAGCCCCAGCTACATGCCCGAACCAGCACCACACACCACAACCAGCCCCAGCCACATGCCAGAACCAGCACCACCCACACACCAGAAACAGCACCATCCACATGACGGAACCAGCACCGCCCACACACCACGACCAGCAGCACCCCCACTCCACAACCAGCAGCACTCACACACCTCTCTCACCATTCACACACACCACTCATGGAACCCTCATCAGTTACAGCTCTCTCGCCATTCACACACACCACCCATAGAACCCTCATCAGTTACACTTACAGCTCTCTCACCATTCGCACACACCAGTCAACACACGCGCACACGCGACCACGCGCGCACGCGGACACGCGCAGACACGCAGGTGCACACGCACACACGCGCACACGCATACACGCACACACGCACACAAGCACACACGCACACACGTGCTTCCAGACCGGAAGTGCTGCCCCCTGGAGGTGCCAGCCGACCTAGCCGCTGGTGGCAGCGCGCGGCGCACACTCTAATGGCGCCCGGCTGCGTGGTGTCACGTGGTGTCGCGGTGTGTCACGTGGTCAAACCGCACACAATGGGAACAGGGGGGCGGTCAGTAAGTCATCATTCATCGATTTGCCGACATTGGACGCGCCAGAGGTGTCACCCGCTGGGTGTGGTGTGGGGTGTGTGGGGGGTGCGGGGGTTGGTCGGGCGGGGACGGGGCGCGGGGTGCAGGTGGGGGTGTGTGGGGTGCGCGGTGCGCGGTGCAGGGTGTGCGGTGCAGATTGTGGGGGTCGGGGGTGCGGGGTGCGGGGTGCGGGGTGCGGGGTGCGGGGTGCGGGGTGCGGGGTGCGGGGTGCGGGGTGCGGGGTGCGGGGTGCGGGGTGCGGGGTGCGGGGTGGGGGTGCGAGGTGGGGGTGTGGGGTGCGGGGTGCGGGGTGCGGTGTGCGGGGTGCGGGGTGCGTGGTCGGTCGGGGCGGAGACGGGGTGCGCAGGGTGGGGGTGGGGGTACGGGGTGGGGGTGGGGGTGGGGTCGGGGTGGGGGTGGGGGTACGGGGTGGGGTGGGGGGTACAGTGTGGGGGTGGGGGCGGGGGGCTGGCTATTTGACGGGACGAGCCTCTTGTTGCCGCTCTTTACCTGCTCGACTCACTGACTGCAGCAGTGTCTGATCAAGTTCCAAATTCAGCAATTTGGTCATTACGCCTCCAATGTAAAAAAACAAACCTATCACAAAAAATAAGCGATTTCAATCTAGACCGCCACACCGCCACACCACCACACCGCCACACTGCCACACCGCCACACAGTCACACCACCACACCACCACACCGCCACACCACCACACTGCCACACCACCACACCACCACACCACCACACCACCACACCACCACACCACCACACCACCACACCACCACACCACCACACCACCACACCACCACACACCACACCCATCTGCTCACCACCACACCACCACACCACCACACCACACACACCACACCGCCACACCACACACCACCACACCCCACACCACTACACCCATACACCAACCACCACACCCCACCCAACCACCACACCACTACACCACACCCACCACCCACCACACCACACACCACCACACACACACCACACCACCACACCCCACACCACCACACCAACCATGCCGTCACCACCACACCACCCCACACCCCACACCACCACACCACCACACCACCCACCCCACCACCACACCACCACACCACCACACCACCACACCACCACACACCCACCACACACCACCAACCACCACACACCACACCACCACACCACCACACCACCACACCACCACACCACCACACCACCACACCACCACACCACACCACCACCACACCACCACACCACCACACCACCACACCACCACACCACCACACCACCACACCACCACACCCAATCTGCCAGTCACCACCGTACCAAGTGCAGGTGGAATCAACACCAAAACGGGCAGCAATGCAATCAGCACTCGTATTATTACAGGAATGGAAATACAATTAAGACAAATGTCTAAAAACAAGTTTGCGCTCGGAGTATACTGATGGAAATGATTTTGTGGCAAGGCTAAAATTCTACCTCATTTACACTATTTGTTGACTTCCGCTGAATAAGCCTGTTTTCAGCACGAGTTGAATGACAGTTTTTAAAAAAAAATTAATTTTTATTGAGGCTGTATTTATACTGTCCATAGCATATAAGCCTGTGTACCCAGGCTTGTTTTCAATGCTCGCCAGTTGTAGTGTTGGTGTTATCTTACCACACAGTAGCTGCTGATAAGTTATTTGATTGCCTGCATTTCAGTAGCAGATAGATAATTGGTTGGTATGGTTAGTAGCCTATGTTAGTTTTTTTGGATTTTCTTGGCATATATGTATTTTATTTTGTTCTACTCTTATTACTAGACTAGCCTACTCCTATTTACATATCATAGGCTTGTACATAGCTGTGTGGTGTGTTATCTGGCTACTCTTGGCATGGTTACCTTCCATTGGGCATCCCACTGGTGGGCCGTGACATATCACATGCCCCTTTGCAGTGCAGCTTAGTGGGGGTTTCCTAGCCTAGTTTGCACAGATATTTTTGTAAGTTTTTAGGTCAGGAATTTGTCGTTCCTTTACCGTTTGGGCATTGCACACCTTGCAGACATTTCCAGCATGCTTCTCTCATGAGCTTTTATTTGGCTTCTGGTCTGCTTCAGTAGTGGCACATTATTTGCTCTAGTAGCCTTTGCGGTTTTGTTAGGAGTTTATTGTTTTGCGTATAGCTGTATGCTAATGTTTTCCAATTAATTATTCTCCTATTTTCTAGTAATTTCACTTTGGGCGGGGCTGGGCGGGGCTGGGCTGGGCGGGGCCGGGCGGGGCGGTGCGTGGCGGGGCGGTGCGGTGCGGGGCGGCGCGGTGCGGGGCGGCAAGGTTTGGGGCAGGGCGGGGCGGTGCGGGGCGGTGCGGGGCGGGGCGGGGCGGATGTCACCGGGCTGATACTGAGGGCACTTTGGGTGCAGCTTGTCCACTCTTAGACAGATTTTTAGGGCTCTGTTCTGCAGTATTTGGAGGTTTTTTTAGTAGTTATTTTCTCGCACTCATGAATGTAATGTGACAAACTGTCGTGAAACGCGCCCATCAGGTCCACCTCGCTCTTCGCTGCCAACTGGACTCGTGCAGCTGACGCGCTCACCGAAAATAACCACCCGGTTGGCGTGTCTATCTGGCTTCTGTGTGTGAGGGATATTTTAATTGTTTGTTTTGTTGTTGTCTTACGTCCCAGCAACATTGAAGGTCATATCAGAACGGGTACCGACTTGATACAGTCTGAACTCATAGTCATAGTGACTGTATAGTGCTGCCCCACTAGGAGACCATGACCCGATATTCAACACAGTCACATTATCCTGATACTGATAGTGATAATGTGCATCCAGTCATTGTCTTATCATATTAATGCTGAGTGCCAGGCTAGGTAGTGAATAGTATCAATTGTACAAGTCATTTGTTTGACTCGGCTGAGAATCAAACTCTCGACCTTCGACACCAGACGCCGCCGCTCTACCGAATTCCTACGGCGTCCGGTGTGTGACAGTTTAGTGGCGTGTTGGTGCTTCAGAGTACTTAGAAGTTAGATACTTAATGCAGCCATACTCTGTGTGTGCAGCCGAGTAGGCTGCAGTAACCACACTAGTTCTCGCCACCGCCATCAGAGGGCAGGTTGGACGTGGACATCCTGTATAATACGTCTTCCAATGAGCAGAGAGCGCAGTGGACTGCCACAACATTAGAGTTCTGTAACTGTTATTATGCTTTATAAGGCAGGTTGGAAGTGGAAATCCTCTATAATACCCTTACCACAGAGGACGCTGCACAGTCAGCTGCTAACCACATGACTTCTTCCACTCTCTTTAGAGCGAGAGCTAGTCGTGGAAATCGTCTATTATCTACATATCAGGAAGAACCCTCCATTTTGTGAAAGTTTGAGGGAGGTCTCAGCCGCTGTTAGGTGGCGCCACCTGGATAGTGCTGAGTTCAGAAGCGCCAGTTCAGGATAGCGGAAGCACTGAGAACTAACCAGGCAGCTGAAGCTGAGGGGGCGTTAGATAAAGGATTCACCTGGTACTCGCAGTACACGGGTGAAGACCAGCCTTATATAAAAACGGTCGAAAAATCGGGCTAATGAACTGAGTCTTTATGAGAGCCTAATTTCACAATCTAAGAAGCAACATTTATTCTTTGTATATGTCTTCATATTTACCCGCTACCTTTGAGTTGAAAAATATAATAAAAATCTAGTTTAATAAGACTTAAAAGTGAAATCGATGGCGTTCTAGCGCCGCCATCTTGTCTTTTTGCATTCTCTCACATTTCACCAACTCTGTGCCTATATATGTAGCCATTTGATCCTGGAACCACAGTTTCTACTTCATGTTCCATACTAAAGCTATTTTCGCCCGTATTTACACTACGTGGTCGTTCACCCATGTATGACAAGGGTGAATCTTTTATCTAAGGGGGTGTATGAAGGTGAAGATACCTCGTCAGAAGTCCACACCCAATTGCCGATCACGTGTTCACTCCGCGCACCGCGGCTAATATTCCAGTTACCAGGTGGAAGTTTGGATCCCAGGGATTTGAAAGTGTTTCACGTGAAACTTGGAACAAAGGCCTCATGACTCCCACTCCCAATGAGGTCCCGATAGCCTGAGGTGGGGGCGGGGCGGGGCGGGGCGGGGCGGGGCGGGGCGGGGCGGGGCGGGGCGGGGCGGGGCGGGGCGGGGCGGGGCGGGGCGGCGCGGTGCGGGTGCGGGGCGGTGTCGGGGCGGGCGGCGGGGCGGTGCGGGGGCGGGGGCGGGGTGCGGGGGGGGGGACGGGGGGGGCCGGGGGCGGGGCGGGACGGAGCGGGGCGGGACGGGGCGGGGCGGGCGGGGCGGGGTGGGTGTCACCGGGCTGATACTGAGGTCACGTGGGTAAATGTGATTACCGTCAGACCGGAGTTGGTGATTAGCTGATGGCGCCTCAGGTGCCAGATTTCAATTAGGTTAATTTAGCATAATTACGTCTAATCATGGCTGTCGATTCATGCATATCCTATTTCAGAACTCTCTCAATCCGACACTCAGGGTTTTAAGTCTCAAAGTATAACTCGATCAATCTCACTTTTCTGGGTTAAAAACTAAAATCCCGGCGTCACCAAGTTACAGATGTTGGTGTCATCATTTCCTGCATATGACTTAACAACTTTTATTTCGTGCGTTTAGTCACCCTGTACATGTGTCAACGTTGGAAGGCCAGTGTCTGACCTTGAAACAGGCCTGGTTTCCTGAATAATAATTTAAATACAAAGAGAGTAAATCTATAAATAGGCATTGCCAACGTGTTGATGCAGACATACATTCCACTGTCAACAATGCTGGTCTGTGCACCGATGTAATGTTGTGCCAACAAGCACATGTAGTGCCTGCTGCCTGTGGCACGATGCCAGAGGCTGAGTGTTATTGTCCATGTGCAACTGAGGCACGATGGTTGGCTTACTTTGGCTTTTAATTGCTTTCAAAGATTGAGTTTAGCTTGTTTTCACGGAAATCAGAGTCTGCCCTGCCTTCAGTGTACACGAACTGGACGGACTGATTGATGCAGACCGTTTGTCGTGTGCAACCTGGTTCTGTGAGTGCAGAACTGTTACACAGGTACAGTACTGTTTGAGTGTGTGAGTGCAGTACTGTTACGCAGGTGCAGTACTGTTTGAGTATGTGAGTGCAGTACTGTTATGCAGGTGCAGTACTGTTTGAGTATGTGAGTGGAGTACTCTTACACACGTGCAGTACTGTTTGAGTTTGTGAGTGTGCAATACTGTTACACAGGTACAGTACTGTTTGAGTTTGTGAGTGCAGTACTGTTACACATGTACATTACTCTTTGAGCTATGTGAGTGCGCAGTACGGTTACACAGGTGCAGTACTGTTTGAGCTATGTGAGTGTGCAGTACTGTTACACATGTACAGTACTGTTTGAGCTATGTGACGGTGCAGTACTGTTACACAGGTGCAATACTGTTTGAGTATGTGATTGCAGTACTGTTACAAAGGTGCAGTACTGCTTGAGCTATGTGAGTGTGCAGTACTGTTAAACAGGCGCAGTACTGTATAGTACTGCCTGCATCTTGTACTAGTGCACAAGTATATTACTGTTTATGTCCTGTACTGCTCCTTGTGTGTATTATTGTGTGTGCCTAGTATTACTACACATGCCTATTAATGTTTGTGTTCAGTACTGCCCATTGTGTGTAGTAGTAGTACTATTGTGCCTAGTACTACTACACATGTCTAGTACTGTTGTGTTCAGTACTGCCCACTGTGTGTAGTAGTAGTACTTATTGTGCCTAGTGCTACTAGTACTACACATCCCTAGAACTATTTGTGTTCAGTACTGCTCATTGTGTGTAGTACTAGTAGTACTACTTGTGCCTAGTACTACTACACATGCCTCGTTCTGCTTGTGTTCAGTACTGCTCATTGTGTGTAGCAGTATTACTTGTGCATAGTACTACTACACATGCCTAGTACTGATTGTGCCTAGTACTACTACACATGTCTAGTACTGTTGTGTTCAGTACTGCTCATTGTTTGTAGTAGTAGTACTACGTGTGCCTAGTACTACTACACATGTCTAGTACTGCTGTGTTCAGTACTGTTCATTGTGTGTAGTAGTAGTACTACGTGTGCATAGTACTACTACACATGCCTAGTACTGCTTGTGTTCAGTACTGCTCATTGTGTGTAGTACTAGTAGTACTACTTGTGCCTAGTACTACTACACATGCCTCGTTCTGCTTGTGTTCAGTACTGCTCATTGTGTGTAGTAGTATTTCTTGTGCATAATACTACTACACAGGCCTAGTACTGCTTGTGTTCAGTACTGCTCATTGTGTGTAGTGGTACTGTTTGTGTCTAGTACTATTACACATGTCCAGTACTGTTTATGTCATGTACTGTGTTACATAGGTGTAAGTGTAACACTGGTTGTGTCTAGTAGTATTACACATGTTTAGTACTGTTTATGTTCAGTACTATTACATGGGTGTAGTAGTACTGTTTATGTATTGTATATGCAACTGTGTATACACATGTCTAGTACTATTTTTATTCATTACTGGTACATGCATTTAGTACTATTTGTGCACGATGTTGCTACACATGTGCAGTACTGTTACTGTTCAGTGGGTGTAGATACATGACTGTTTGTGTTCAGTACTGTCACACATGTCTAGTACTGTTTGTGTTTAGTACTGTCAGACATGTCTAGTACTGTTTGTGTTCAGTACTGTCACACATGTCTAGTACTGTTTGTGTTCAGTACTGCCACACATGTCAGTACTGTTTGTGTTCAGTGCTGTCACACATGTCAGTACTGTTTGTGTTCAGTACTGTCACATATGTCTAGTACTGTTTGTGTTCAGTACTGTCACACATGTCTAGTACTGTTTGTGTTCAGTACTGTCACACATGTCTAGTACTGTTTGTGTTCAGTACTGTCACACATGTCAGTACTGTTTGTTTTCAGTATTGTTACACTTGTATATTACTGTCTATGTTCAGTGGGTGTAGGTACATTGGTGTAGTACTGTTTGTGTCTAATACTGTGTATGTTCAGTTCTGTTACACTTGGATATTACGCTTTATGTTCAGTGGGTGTAGTTACATTGGTGCAGTACTGTTTGTGTCTAATACTGCTACATTGGTGTACTGTAACTGTGTAAGGAATGACTATTCTATGCATTGTTAGATTGGTGTAGCACTGTTTGTATTGTTAAATTGG
>CM059190.1:107479963-107518863 GCA_030323885.1 Branchipolynoe longqiensis | reverse complement strand
TGGGGGTGGGTTGGGTGGGGTGGGGGTGGGATGTGGGGTGTGGGTGGGGTGGGGTGGGGGTGGGGGTGGGGTGGGGGAGAGGGATGTGGGGTGTGTTGGGTATGTGGGGTGGGGTGGGGGTGGGATATGGGGGTGGGAGAGAGATGTGCGGTGTGGGGCGAGGTGGGGGTTGGGATGGGGTGGAGGTAGAGGTGGGGCTGGGGGTTTCTGCGGACAACCGCCACAAGTGGCGCCACCAATAGCGTGTGCAGGAAAAGAACTATAGTCTTGTGGTGCGGGTGCCATTCGGGCACTGGTGCATCAGGTACATGGAGATCCCGTAATTCAGTTACATCCGCATAACGGATTACACAACACACACAAACACAAACACACAAACACACAAACACACATATGCATAGATGTGACAAAAGTTGTATCTATACAAACTAACAAATGTATCTATTACAAAGTTTAGCAATCAGCATCACCATAAACCACGCATTAGAACTTGACTTGCATGCAAATATGTTAGAGGATGTAGTCCATCAACGTGATGGGTAGCTTTGTTTTTTGTTTTACGTCCTAGCAACATCTAAGGTCATATCAGGACGGGTACCAACTTGTGACAGTGCACACTCATGATGGTGACTTTATAGTACTGCCCCACTAGGATACCAGACCACCAGCACCATGACCTGATAATGTGATATCCCACTTTGTCACGTTATCCTGACACTGAGCCAACCAGTCCTTGCCCTGTCCTAATATAAAAAGATACACAAACTGTACACAGGGTTCGAACCCATGAACCTATGGGGTCGGATTCCCCGATCTCACAAAACATGAGACGGACGCTCAACTCATTCGGCCATCCCGTCTGGTACGTGATGGACAGCATGGGGGTTACAAAGTGTATAACGACATAGTGATATATATATATATATCCACAGAAACACACATTACATGTTATACATAATGCATGAGACGTTCAGACTCAAGAGACCTGGTCTGGGGACCACAGGGAAGTTGTGGTGAGGTTGACATGAGCTGGAATGTTGTTTATGATATGTATTTTTTTTAACCGTTCAATTTTCCTCGTAGATTGCTGAAATTGCTTATTCCGGATCTGACGGTTGAAAGAGGACGGTTTCACGATTGTCCGGATATACAGCGAGAGTTCGTCACGTAGACAGATGTGTTTGTGGAGTTTATGGAGATTATGGCAATGAAGCTTTGATGGTATGTTATTGGCTTCAGTTTATTTCATAGTAATAGTTATATGAATAGTGAGTGCCTTTAATTCCCCCAGTTTTATTACACATAAAATCCCCGACCTGCTGCCAATCATAAAGCGTTTGCTATCCAGCATTTAGTTCTCCAAACCAATATTAATTTGTCATGTCATAATCTCTGAAACTAACCCTTAAAATAATAACAAATTTAAAGTAAAGTAAAGTTGATTATAACGATCGACCCAAAATGTTCATCTGAAACAGATGTGACAAAAGTTCTGGACCATGAAATTGTGTGACTCAAACAAACTGTGCCCTTGACCATAAGCGGTGGCCGAATGGGTAGAGTGCAGGCTTCCCGTGCGGTGGGTTGGGAGTTTAAACCCCGATCGAGCCAAACCAATGACTTATAAAAGTTATACTTGTTGCTTCCTACTAGTCAAGCGCATGGCATTATTAGGATAGGGCAAGGACTGTTTTGCTCATGGTCAGGATAATGAGACTGAGTGGGAAATCTGCTCATAGTGCTGGTGGCCTAGTCTCCCAGTGGGGTAGCATTATAAAGTCGTGATGAGTGTGCGATGAGGACGCGGTAGACGGATCGGTAGAGCGCAGGCTTCCGACGTGGAAAGTAGGGAATTCTATTCCCGGTCGAGTTAAACCAATGACTTACAATATTGGGACTTGTTGTTACCTATTCTGATGCTCAGCATTACTAGGATAGGGAAATGAATGGCTGGCTCAGTTTCAGGATAATATGACTGGGTGATATATTAGGTCATGATGCTGGTCTCCCCGTGAAGCAGCACTATAATGTCACCATGAGTGTGTGCTATCACAAGTCGGTACCCATCCTGATATGACCTTAGATGTTGCCAGGGCACAAAACTTCAAGCAACCTGTAATGGTTGTGCATCCTCACTCACTACCGCTGAACACAAAGGTTATCCTACACGTACAATTTAGATACTGGCGCCTTATTAAACATGTACTGCTACACAGAAGGCAGATTAAGTCAATTTCACAGAAGCTGTCACTGCTGCCAATCATAATGCCAATTATGTCCAGCATTTCGTTGTCCAAACCAATATTAATTTGTCATGTCATGTCTCCAAAGCTAGCCCTTAAAAATAACAACAAATTTAAAGTAAAGTTAAGTCAATTGTAATGATCAACCTTTTATATTCATCTGAAACAAGTGTGACAAAACTTCTGGAACGTGAAATTGTGTAACTCAACAAACTGTACTCTTGACTGCACGAGGTGGCCGAATCAGTAGAGTGCAGGCTTCCCAAGCGGAAGGTTGGACGTTTGATCCCCTTTCGAATCAAACTAATGACTTATACAATTGATGCCTGTCACTTCTTAAGGTTGGACGTTTGATCCCCTTTCGAATCAAACTAATGACTTATACAATTGATGCCTGTCACTTCTTAGTCATGTGCTTGGCATTACTAGGATAGGGCAAGGACTGGTTATCTCCGTGTCAGGATAATGTGACTGAGTTGGATATCACTTATCAGGTCATGTTGCTAGCGGCCTGAATCAACACTATATGGTGCCATGAGTGTGCACTGTCCCAAGTAGGTACCCGTCCTGATATGACCTTAGATGTTGCCAGGGTGTAAAACTTAAAAAAACAAGCAAACTAACTGTGCTCGGCGCCTCTGAGTTCAGGGGCCGTATGCACGAATCGAGGTTAGGCTTAGCCAGAGCTAAGGCACTAGCAGCGGATAGCTACCTCAGGGTAGCGGGGGGTTTGAGAAATGTGTGAATCGGTATGCACCAATGTTTTAGCCGCTGCGGATAGCTAACCGTAAGTTTATTTATAGATTTGGGAATTCCCTCTGCGTTTGTAGGCATATATCAGGCTCAAATCTATTAAATGCGACCATATTTAACAGAATTACATACGCAATAAGTGAAATTTGATCAATTTAACCCTAAATTCAAACCGTTATTAAGCCTACTGCCGCATTGGCGGCGATATTAATAGTTATATTTTCGAATCGACGAACGTAAGCCTACAGTAAACAAACCACCGCCAGTATGGAAAGCGACGTCGATGCGGCGGCTGCGGCGATTTGTTTACTTTACGTTCGTCGATTCGAAAATATAACTATTAATATCGCTGCCAATGCGGCGGTAGCCTTAATATCGCTTCGCATTTAGGGTTAATTTGATTAAATTTCACTTATTGCATATGTAAATCTGTCAAATATGATCGCATTGAATAGATTTACACCCATACGCGCACACTAACCGCCCCGGCTAGCAGTTAAACCTGATTTGAAAGTGGGGTAGCTTAGCCTAGGCTAAATTTCACGGTTAGCACTAACACTGATTCGTGCATACCGATTTCTCACATTTAGCCTTGCGGGGATACCTTAGCCGTGGTTAAGGCCCTAACCCCGATTGGTGCATACGGGCCCAGCTGTCCGGACCACCCACACCGAGGAATGCCCGTCACACCGTGCACTAAGCACCACACGGTCCTCACACGGCCACATCCACGGTCTGCCCGGCTGACATTCCCCGTCCAAAAACGCCTGGCTCCAATTATATTCGGAGGCCAACTGCAGTCTGCAGGGGTCACAATGCACGGGTAGTGTCAGGACATTCGGACCCCCAGCATTTGGCGCTCCTGCTAGTTGGCCCTGACATTTGGGTATCTCGATGTTAGCATTCACCTCAACCCCCCACCCCCACCCCAACCCCGACCGTCACCTCCACCGTCACCCCAACCCACCCCCACCGTCACCCCCAGCCCCAGCCCCCACTCCCCGATCCGCCTCCAAATGGGTATTCCAGGGCGATATCCTAATGGTGATGTCCAACTGGGAGTGGGGAGCAGAGAGAGTCTGTTGATCTTGTAGCACGCGTTGGTTCGGTCCACATTAACCCCTGGTAATGCAACATGTTGTTCTGTAAGAGCTCCTATATTCAGCTGTTGGACACTGTTCACTACCAGGTAATATGTTGTTCTGTAAGAGCTCCTATATCCAGCTGTTGGACACTGTTCACTACCAGGTAATATGTTGTTCTGTAAGAGCTCCTATATCCAGCTGTTGGACACTGTTCACTAACAGGTAATATGTTGTTCTGTAAGTGCTCCTATATCCAGCTGTTGGACACTGTTCACTACCAGGTAATATGTTGTTATGTAAGAGCTCCTATATCCAGCTCTTGGACACTGTTCACTACCAGGTAATATGTTGTTCTGTAAGAGCGCCTATATCCAGCTGTTGGACACTGTTCACTACCAGGTAATATGTTGTTCTGTAAGAGTGCCTATATCCAGCTGTTGGACACTGTTCACTACCAGGTAATATGTTGTTCTGTAAGAGCTCCTATATCCAGCTGTTGGACACTGTTCACTACCAGGTAATATATTGTTCTGTAAGAGCTCCTATATTCAGCTGTTGGACACTGTTCACTACCAGGTAATATGTTGTTCTGTAAGAGCTCCTATATCCAGCAGTTGGACAGTGTTCATTACCAGGTAATATGTTGTTCTGTAAGCGCTCCTATATTCAGCTGTTGGACACTGTTCACTACCAGGTAATATGTTGTTCTGTAAGCACTCCTATATTCAGCTGTTGGACACTGTTCACTACCAGGTAATATGTTCTTCTGTAAGAGCTCCTATATCCAGATGTTGGACACTGTTCACTACCAGGTAATATGTTGTTCTGTAAGAGCGCCTATATCCAGCTGTTGGACACTGTTCACTACCAGGTAATATGTTGTTCTGTAAGAGCTCCTATATCCAGCTGTTGGACACTGTTCACTACCAGGTAATATATTGTTCTGTAAGAGCTCCTATATTCAGCAGTTGGACACTGTTCACTACCGGGTAATATGTTGTTCTGTAAGAGCTCCTATATCCAGCTGTTGGACACTGTTCACTACCAGGCAATATGTTGTTTTGTAAGAGCTCCTATATCCAGCTGTTGGGCACTGTTCACTACCATTAATATGTTGTTCTGTAAGCACTCCTCTATTCAGCTGTTGGACACTGTTCGCTACCAGGTAATATGTTGTTCTGTAAGCACTCCTATATTCAGCTGTTGGACACTGTTCACTACCAGGTAATATGTTGTTCTGTAAGAGCTCGTATATCCAGCTGTTGGACACTCTTCACTACCAGGTATTATGTTGTTCTGTAAGAGCTCCTATATCCAGCTGTTGGACACTGTTCACTACCATTTAATATGTTGTTCTGTAAGAGCTCCTATATCCAGCTGTTGGACACTGTTCACTACCAGGGCCTGTGTCCGGCTTTAAGTTGAGGCTAAGGAGCCATCATTTGAATATCGAAGAATCAACTTAAATAAATCCTGCATTTAAGGACATGTTTGAAAGCATAGATGATGCCATTCATGAACCCAGGCCAAATTGTTGTTGGCCTTTCAGACTTCATACCGTATAAAGTCTCAGTCAGAGAATTTTGAGTTGGATTTGGATATTTTGGCACAAAACGACGTCATCCTTTGGGTTGTTGAGGATGCCCTCAATCATCGTCTAGCTAGCAGATCTGAGAAAGTCTGAGATACATGCACTTACCTATCCTAGACCATCCGAGGATGTTTGTAACCAGTAGGCATACCACTTCTCCATTGTCATCGAAGTTTCAAAACATCAAGGCCAACTAGCTGCTGCTATGGTTATAAATTATAAATTATAAGCTAGGAGCTCCCATTACTGATCAAAGTTCAATTTTCACAGCAGAAGTTCATGCACTATTTCTCACATCAGAGTGCATCAGTAACTCTGAGCAACAAACTTTGTTTTCTACAGGGACTCTTTTTGATGTCTCCTGGTGGTTGAAAATCTTAACAAGATACGATTATGAGAAAGGGGATTCTGAAAATAAATTGTTGGCAATGGCAGGATGCAACATCCACTTGTGCCAAACCGGTATCCAAGGAAATGAGAAAGTTGACCGAGCTGTGAGAATAGCTTTGAATGGTGTTGCACCATGTCAGATCACTCAACTTGATCCGAGACCACTTATTCTCAAATCTATCAAATCAAAATGGCAACTTGAATGGGAGGAGCATCCAAACAATAAGTTGCAATGCACCCCATGCATTGAAGAACAACCACAGTATCATGTTGGGTGTCAGCGGGACCAAGTAGCTACTTTGCCAACTCTCGGCTGACTCATGCATTTTTATTCAAGGGAAAACTGCCTCCCGAGTGCATTAGATATCAGTGTCCACTGACACTCAGACACATTCTGTGTGGAGATGCCAGCAATGGTTTAATGTAAACAGCAGGGGTATCCTGTTTGCCAACATAAAGCTGAAGGACATTTAAAGTTCGTCAGCCACTGTATCACCTTCTGTAATGTTAGCGCTGTTTTGTGAGTCAGACTTTGCTGTCATTTGACATAAATTTAAACACTTCAAAGTTACATTAGAGGTAATTTGTTGCTGTCAATTGACACCGATCTGACCAAGGATTTGACTATCAGAATATGGCCGCTTCAGCTCAAATATGGGAGTCGTGGTTTCCTTTCGACCCGCATGACGTTTGGTGGTCCTGGCTCTTCATATATATATATATATATAATAATCTATATATATCTGTGTATGTATGTATATATATAATATATGGTGGACAGTTACTTAGAGGTGTGGCTGTTGGGGTTTTTGTATCAATGATGAATTAATAGTAAAACCGAAATGTACAACATGTTGGTGGCTTCATTATTGATACCCACATACTACCTTATATACTACATATTATATATGTATATATGTAGAATATAATTTATTATATGCATAAATAGGTGGAGTTTTCCCTGCTTTGTATTTAATTAATTATTTATTATATGTCTCTTATTTATTCTCCAATGTAATATTCACTGTAGGCCACTCTTTTGCCCTGTGACTGCCGGTTGGCTCGTACTTGAACTGCACTCACTGTAGCACTGGATTTTAGCTTTTAGGTAGGGCTATTATTTTTTCCGGCCAAGGACCTTCTAGCAAAAATAAAGAAGGTTCCCCACCACTCCTCATTTGTGTCTCTCTCTATCCTTTACAGAGGCCAATTATATATATGTATATATATATATATTCTGACGACCAAACATGGCAGTGGCTAAAAGTCCTGGCACTAGGCTACACATGCTTCCTGTTTGTCACTTATTGGGCATGGTGGCTAAAAGTCCTGGCACTAGGCTATGCATGCTTCATGGTTGTCAGTTATTGGGCACGGTGGCTAAAAGTCCTGGCACTAGGCTACACATGCTTCCTGTTCGTCGGTTATTGGGAACGGTGGCTAAAAGTCTTGGTACTAGACTATGCATGCTTCATGTTCGTCGGTTATTGGGCACGGTGGCTAAAAGTGCTTGCACTAGGCTACGCATGCTTCCTGTTTGTCAGTTATTGGGCACAGTGGCTAAAAGTCCTGGCACTAGGTTACACTCCTGTTTGTCAGTTATTGGGCAAAGTGGCTAAAAGTCCTGGCACTAGGCTACACTCCTGTTTGTCAGTTATTGGGCACAGTGGCTAAAAGTCCTGACACTAGGCTACACATACTTCCTGTTCGTCAGTTATTGGGCACAGTGGCTAAAAG
Source organism: Branchipolynoe longqiensis (assembly GCA_030323885.1). Lineage (NCBI taxonomy): Eukaryota > Metazoa > Annelida > Polychaeta > Phyllodocida > Polynoidae > Branchipolynoe > Branchipolynoe longqiensis. The sequence continues at coordinate 107,511,064 of CM059190.1, read as the reverse complement.
TCCTGTCACTAGGCTACACATGCTTCCTATTTGTCAGTTATTGGTCACCGACTCAAAAGCAGCGCGATGTCGACACTCCTCGTGACAAGTGTTGTACCAGCCGAGTGGCTATTAATAGCCTTAAAAAGAACAAAACTCGTGTTTAATGACAGAACTAATAACACAACTGTCGTCAGTGTTAAACGCAGCAGACGGAGTGACGCGACAGGAATAATACACACATGTATGTAACCCTAACCCCAGTGTGTGTGTAGGGATCATCTTATTATTGTCCATCATAATCAGCCAGGGCCTGCCAACCCTCCACCCCATCTGCCATTGGGCTCGTTCATTGGGTTCGATGCCTCCATGACCCAATCACTCAACTTTACTCTTTCAATTTTACTTAACAATAGCTAAGGCTATTCACACTTACCAAACATCTAAAACTACACACCAGTTATATTGTTTATAATTGTTCACGTAATTGGCACATTATATGTATATACAGGTGTGTGACCCATTGCTGGGAATGTGCGCACTCTGTTCGCGGCTTGATGACGGATTCACGTGTGGACTCCTGCCTCATTATGAGGCTAAGTTTGGCAAAGTCACCTGGACATTACGACACCCGGCATCACCTCCAGCATTGACTCGGTGTCCGCCTTCTGACAGTTCCGCCGTGACTGCTACAATTCACACATTTCACACGTCCTGCTCCGGGCTTCACTGGCGCCGATAAATGAATATAAATGTGCAGAATTGTGGAAAATAACTGGGCCCAAAAGGAAATGTACACCAAAGCTTCGAAGCCCCAATGATGACTGATTGTCTCTGTAACTGAGACGCTGCACCACAGGTGGCGCCACTGTTGTGTCTGGTAGAATTACTATCACTGAACATTTGTTCAAGTATACGATAACAAGAATATATCTGACTAATATGACATTCACTCCGCTAACGCCCTGGGGGTGAGGGTGGGGGTGGGGGTGTGGGTGGGCGTGGGGTGGGGTGGTGGTGGGGGGAGGGGGTGGTGATGGTGGGGGTGGGGGGTGGGGGTGGGGGTGGGGCCAGGGGGGGTGGTGATCGTGGGGGGGGGGGGTTCTTATTGCTCAGTTGTACAAGTTGAGTTGCATTGAGGTGTTGCGTCAACCACCTCTCCCTTGCGCCTTAACCCACCCATCCCTCCTGACCTTCACCCCACCCATCCCTCCTGACCTTCACCCCACCAGCCCTCCTGACCTTCACCTCGAACCATCCCTCATGCCTTAACCCACCCATCCCTCCTGACCTTCACCCCCACCATCCCTCCTGACCTTCATCCCCATCCATCCCTCATGACCTTCACCCCCACCTATCCTACCTGACCTTCACCCCACCATCCCTCCTGACCTTCAACTCCACCATCCCTCCTGACCTTCACCTCCAGCTATCCCTCGTGGCCTTCACCCCAACCCTCCCTCATGACCTTTACCCACCCCATCCCTCCTGACCTTCAACCCCACAATCACTCCTGACCTGCACCCCCACCATCCCTCCTGACCTTCACCCTCACCAATCCTTGCTGACCTTCACCCCACCATCCCTCCTGACCTTCACCTCCACCATCCCTCCTGACCTTCACCTCCACCTATCCCGCCTGGCCTTCACCCCCACCCTCCCTGCGATCTATTCAACCACATCATCCCCTGACCTGCACCCCACCATCCCTCCTGACCTTCACTTCCACCATCCCTCCTGACCTTCACTTCCACCCATCCCTCCTGACCTTCACCCCCATCCATCCCTCCTGACCTTCAACTCCACCATCCCTCATGACCTTCACCTCCACCTATCCCTCGTGGCCTTCACCCCAACCCTCCCTCATGACATTCACTCACCCCATCCCTCCTGACCTTCAACCCCACAATCACTCCTGACCTTCACCCTCACACATCCCTCCTGACCTTCACCACAACTATCCTACCTGATCTTCATCCCCATCCATCCCTCCTGACCTTCAACTCCACCATCCCTCCTGACCATCACCTCCAGCTATCCCTCGTGGCCTTCACCCCGACCCTCCCTCATGACCTTTACCCACCCCATCCCTCCTGACCTTCAACCCCACAATCACTCCTGACCTGCACCCCCACCATCCCTCCTGACCTTCACCCTCACCCATCCCTCCTGACCTTCACCCCCACCCATCCCTCCTGACCTTCACCTCCACCCTCCCTCCTGACCTTCACCGCCACCCCTCCCTCCTGACCTTCACCTCCACCCATCCCTCCTGATCTTCACCTCCCACCCATCCCTCTGACCTTCACCTCCCTATCCCCCTGGCCTTCACCCCCACCCTCCCTCGCAACCTTCACCGACACCATCCTTCCTGACCTGCACCCCACCATCCCTCCTGACCTTCACTTCCACCATCCCTCCTGACCTTCACTTCCACCCATCCCTCCTGACCTTCACCCACCCATCCCTCCTGACCTTCACCACCAATCCTCTGACTTCACCCAACCCATCGCTCCTTGACTTCACACCTCCACCCTCCCTCCTGACCTTCACCTCCACCTATCCCACCTGGCCTTCACCCCCACCCTCCCTCGCAACCTTCACTGACACCATCCTTCCTGACCTGCACCCCACCATCCCTCCTGACCTTCACTTCCACCATCGCCCCTGACCTTCACTTTAACCCATCCCTCCTGACCTTCACCCACCTCCATCCTCTGACCTTCACCCCAACCATCGCTCCTTGACTTCAACCCCCCAACCCTCCCTCCTGACCTTCACCTCCACCCTCCCTCTTGACCTTCACCTCCACCCATCCCTCATGACCTTTACCTCCACCATCCCTCCTGACCTTCACCTCCACCCGCCCCTCCTGACCTTCAGCTCCACCTATCCCGCCTGGCTTAACCCCACCCTCCCTCGCAACCTTCACCGACACCATCCTTCCTGACCTGCACCCCACCATCCCTCCTGACCTTCACTTCCACCATCCCTCCTGACCTTCACCCCCACCCATCCTTCCTGACCTTCACCCCACCATCCCTCATGACCTTCACCTCCACCAATCCCTCCTAACCTTCACCCCACCATCCCTCCTGACCTTCATCTCCACCATCCCTCCTGACCTTCACTTCCACCCATCCCTCCTGACCTTCACCTCCACCTATCCCGCGTGGCCTTCACCCCCACCCTCCCTCGCGACCTTCACCCCACCCATCCCTCGTGACCTTCACCCCCACCCTTCCCTCGTGACCTTCACCCCATTGCTTCCTCCGGCTGCTCACCCTCTCATATCTCCCCCTCCCCATCTCTCCCCTCCGCCCGCTTCATTCTGCACCCTGGGCCTGCGTGTCCGCTGTGTGCGTGCTTGTGACGTCACTACTCCGTACTTGTTTGTAACTGTGTTTTCCCCCATCTTTCATGTTTGTATTGCACTAATGATGACAACTTACCCAGTAGATGCATGTACAGGTAATTTGGCTTCCCCGCGCGGTGCCGGTAATCGGCTTCCCCGCGCTGTGCCGGTACTCGGCTTCCCCGCGCTGTGCTGGTACTCGGCTTCCCTGCGCTGTGCCGGTACTCGGCTTCCCCGTGCTGTGCCAGTACTCGGCTTCCCCGCGCTGTGCTGGTACTTGGCTTCCCCGCGATGTGCCAGTACTCGGCTTCCCCGTGCTGTGTTGGTACTCGGCTTCCCCGCACTGTGCTGGTACTCGGCTTGCCCACGCTGTGCCGGTACTCGGCTTCCCCATGCTGTGCTGGTATTCGGCTTTCCCGCGCTGTGCTGGTACTCGGCTTCCCCACACTGTGCTGGTACTTGGCTTCCCCAACCTTGTGCCGGTACTCGGCTTCCCTGCACTGTGCCAGTACTCGGCTTCCCCGCACTGTGCTGGTACTCGGCTTCCCCACGTTGTGCCAGTACTCGGCTTTCCCATGCTGTGCTGGTACTCGGCTTCCCTGTGTTGTGCTGGTACTCGGCTTCCCTGCGCTGTGCCGGTACTCGGGTTCCCCGCGCTGTGCTGGTACTCGGCTTCCCCGCGTTGTGCCGGTACTCAGCTTCCCCACGCTGTGCTGGTATTTGGCTTCCCCGCGCTGTGCCGGTACTCGGCTTCCCTGCGCTGTGCCAGTACTCGGTTTCCCCATGATGTGCCGGTACTCGGCTTCCCTGCGCTGTGCCGGTACTCGGCTTCCCCATGCTGTGGTGGTACTCGGCTTCCCCGCACTGTGCTGGTACTCGGCTTCCCCGTGTTGTGCCGGTACTCGGCTTCCCTGCACTGTGCCGTTACTTGGCTTCCCCACACTGTGCCGGTACTCGGATTCCCCGCGCTGTGCCGGTACTCGGCTTCCCCGCGCTGTGCCGGTACTCGGCTGGTCCGACTTCCGCCCGGCCGCCGCTGACGGCACCCGGTAGCACAGATTCGCTAAGTGCTACCGGATATTGCCCGGCCAGTTCCGGTTACACAATAACTGCTCAGTGAAAGGGCGGCCCACTGGGGAGAGAAGGGCGCCGTCGTGATTAATTAATACCTGCACATGGCAGGAGCTCTTGGTGGTGAAACAAATCAGCAGCATTCTGGTATTCAGGTACAGGATTCGACTACATCTATTTGTATATATGCCCAGTGGCTTGCCGCTGGGATCTAAATGCACAAGACCGTGGTCCGCATGTCATGCAAAGGCCCACGACAAATTGGCGTGTCGGCCCCACTAAGATAAGGTGGGGAGAGGCCGCCGCCCCAGAGGTCAGCGGGGTCAGCACAGGACCGGCCTCGGCCCTATGTGCACTGTCGGTGGGCTAAGGGGTGTGACATCACCATTAAGATAAGGCGGGGGATGCCTCGCCGCCCAGCCGCTGCCACTCAGCATCGCACGCGCACGGGTTCACCACGTGGTCTGAGCTGCTCTGCCTTCCTTGTCGGCTGCTGCCTACACTAACCTATCCCGGCACTGCGTGCATCCGTCAGGGCGGGGGCCGAGATTCCTCAGGCAGTGGACGGAGATTCCTCAAGCAAGTTTACTTTCCTGAATTGGGCCTTCACTCAGGCCTCAACCGGCAGACGACCGGCACGATGTCCCAGGAGGAGATGACCAGCCTGACAGCCCTTCTGGCGGTCAACAATGACAACTTCGCCGCACTGGATGTATCGCGCAGACAGCATTCCCTCCTCCGGGTGGTGCTCACCACCATGGGGAACCAGACGTTCCAGGGCAGCACCAATCCTGGGTGGGGAGACAGCCAGCCCACCCCCACGCAGGTCGACCGCACCACAGCGGCCGCCCGACAGCGTAACACCAAGAAGGCGCAACAGGAGCGCCATGCGATACCTGAGGTGGGGGTGGCATTCGACCAACTCTCGTCATCCACAGCCGCCGACAGCGTGTTCAGCCTTGCGAGCGAGAACGATGCCGGCATGCCGGAGCATGCCAGGCCCGCCCCCGGAAGCGCCATGGGATACATAGCCCCACCCCCCACCCACGCAGCCCACGCCAGCTGACATAGACTCGGCCCTGACCCACACCACAACCTCATGATATGTGCCAAAACCAACAAGGCTCTCCGTATCATAGACTATCTACCCCACACTGTCCTTGAGCATATCGCAAACAAGCGGAAAGAGTACCTCCAGGTAGTCGACCCTCCCTCGGCCATGGCCCAGTTAAAAACCGAGAAGGACAGCTACGCATGCGTTTACCTGACGCAAGGCGAATGGGGGAGTGGGGGGTGGTGCCATCAATGATTACGCTGACGGTGCCGGTTACAGCTGCTCTATCGTAGAGTAGGCTGCCACCATGGTGCGGCGGGGCGGGTACATGGGCAAAGTGGATCTCTCCCGTGTGTACCGTAGTGTCTGAATCCACCCAGAGGAGTACCCACATGTAGGCCTCCAGTGGACGTTCATGGGCGACAGCGCCCCCACATACATGTTCGACACCCGACTTATGTTTGGCGCGTGGTTGAGCGCAATATTGTTCAACCAGCTCACGCAGGGACTATCGGGATAATGCATGCGCAGTGATGGCATGAGCATGTGCTGGTCTATTGCGACAATGTTTTCGTCACACACCCCAGCCGTGATACCTGCCGCCACATTATGGATGAACTCATGGCACAGCTGCGCAAACTAGCCTTCGCCATCAACTATGGGAAGTTGGTGGGACCCAGCACCAACATTACATTCCTGGGCATGGCAATCAACACAATCGATTTCACACTCGCCCTCCTGCCCGAGAAGCTCCAGGCCCTCACACATGAGGCCGAGGCAGCCTGACAACACCGCAGGCTCACCAAGCGTGGGCTGCAGTCCATATGCGGCAAGCTGAACTGGGCCAGCCAGGTGATATATAGGGGGCGCACCCACCTCCGCCGCCTCCTGGACATAATGGGCGCCCTCAACCACCCCGCCCACCACACCTGCGTCAACGCCACAGTGTGATGCTCTGCTCTGGTGGGTACTGTTCGCCCACCACCACAATGGCTGCACACCCATTCTCGATGCTGCCCCCGCCATGCCCATGTCCACCGACGCCCACCTGGATGGGGCGGGGGGATACCACAATGGCCTCTGGTTCTCTCTGGCTTTCAGCGACTGGCCAAATACCCGGACCTATCCATAAACTATAAGGAAGTGCTAAGCCTGGTGCCAGCAGCGCACCTCTGGGCGTACACCTGGCAGAACAAGCGTGTCTACTTTCACACCGACAACCAGGCTGTGGCCGGCATCATCAACCGCAGCACCATGAAGGACCCCCTCATCATGGATTACCTGCGGCAGATATATTACACTCCCGTAGCCTACAATTTCAAGCTGAGCGCGGTATACTGCCCGGCCGTTTGCAATGCTGTGACCGATGCGGTGAGCCGGCTCATCTTGTGCGGTGAGCCAGAAGCCTCCCCCACACCCCACAAGGCTGCCCTACTCAGTCAGCACACAGCGCGCACTGCGGTAGAGCGGTACCAGTGTGGCGCCTATGCCCCCACACAGTCAAGGCCTACACCACACACCGCAATGCATATATCAAGTTCTGCACCCCTTTGCTTATACTGCTCTATCATGGGCAAATTTCATGAAAAACATGACCTAATGAGGCTGATAGACAATGCCGAGAATCCATACACAATAAAGGCAATGGCCAAGAAAATATGGAGATCGCCGGAATGGTTCAAAACCAACAAAAATGTCCTGGAAGACATCGTATGTGCGAAATTCACTCAAACTGAGAAATTAAAGAAAAAATTAATCAATGCTCCAGGCAATGCATTCAGAGAGTGCACAAAGTGCCCATACTGGGGCTCAGGTAGGTTCCTGGACAGTGCCAGTGAAGGGGAAACAGTCAAACAGGGATACAAGAATAGAATGGGAGAAATCCTACAATAAGTCAAGGTAAGCCTCACAAACGCCAACAAATAGAAACCAAAATTAATAAGAAAAATAAAGTAAATATAAAATAGACAGAGTAAACCCAAGGAAGCAAAACAGCAACATAACTTATTAATTAACAATGCACTAGTGAGCTATGTGAATACGCAGACACACACGGAAAGCATAGACCTCTTCAGGCAAGATAGAAGGAGGAGCAAAGAGCAAAGCAGCACTACCACCCAAGCCTACCTCAAAACACCACCGACAACTGTGAATTAGAACAACAACACAGAATTAGCAGCAGGTCACTACAGCAAATGGACACCACCATGAATAAAATAATTGTGATCAGTGAAGACAAGGGCATTAACCCATCACCTGGAGGACAAACACCACAGCACACTGGATTACAAAGTCAAAGTGGAGTCAGTGCCAGGGGCGACCATCAGCAGGATAGCGAACACTGTGCACAGGAAATATATAACATCCACTCCACTGGCACAAATATACCTGATGGCAGGAATTTGTGACCTGACAACGAAAATAAGCCACAGAGACCTGAAACCAGCTTTCAAAGATAAAACAACGCTCATGGATAACATGAAAAATGAGCACACACAAGCACACAAAACACTCAGCCAAGTAACAAAACTACCGGTAATATGTGAGCTTGTGGGCATGGACATGGAGGCATACTGTGGCCGCAGCGGAAACCAAAACCACCGAAACTACCAAAAGCTGGTAGATGAATGCATACCGGAGCTGAATGCCTTCATACACCACCTAAATAACAGCCGGAACAGAGGCATAGCCATACCAAGGTATGATAACTACATACACAAGATGAGGCATGGGAGGTGTTCGGCACAGTATGACATCGGCATGACAGTTGGCATTCACTACAATGACAAATTTGCCCAATACGTCATGACCAGGATAGAGAAAAGCATCGCTGAAAACTGGGAATAAGACCAGCAGGGCTGCAAAACCATGAGTGTCACAAACTTACCATAAAATCCACTAACAAAAATTTCTATTGCATATGTAAAATCATAAATGAGCTAACACACATTGTAATACATGCACCATCCTCTGCATATACGGTGATGAGTAATAATAATAAATAAGAAGAAAAATAACCTATAAACATGACTACATACCAACAAAGAAGCTACATGTGTTGCATGCACCAACACAAACACCTCAAACCTAAGTAAATAAATAGCAAATTAAATTAAAAATTAAAAATTAAAACTCGTGCAATCCGACACCCACTAACACTTAAATGGTAGAAGAAATTGAATGCAAGCTGGGGAGAGGCATGCACTTTGCCCACCTAAACTGCCAGAGTGCATCCAATAAAATAGACCTTATAAAAATACATCTAAAAAATGAAGATCTTGATGTACTAACACTGTGAGAAACATTGATTGATTGATTGGTGGTTGCTTTATGCCGTGTCTGTAGCATAGGCCATATTCACGGCGAGAAATGTTTGTTTTTTGTTCAAACCATCACTTTTACATGTAAAAGCAGACGATCAATTATGTGCCAATAGACACTCATTAAATTAGAAAGCTCACAATCATATATTTGTCGTCAAGGGAAACAAATTCCCATAGAAAAAAAAAAGTTTTATTAATAATTGATAGAATTTATTTAGTAAACTATAGAAGGTAGTACAGTCCAGCTGCCCTCAAAAAGGCTAAAATGTTTTCTTGTTTTACTTTAGTAAAAAGGTCATGCATACTGTCTGCAGTGTAGAATTTTTGGTGCAGGGCCAAAAAATCAACGCAACTTAGTAAAATGTGTTTGAGTGTCAGTGGGGACTGACACCCAAGACATTCAGGGGGAGGTTCCCCCTTGAGCAGAAAAGCCTGTGTAAGCCACGAGTGGCCAATACGGCAGCGGCTAAGGAACACTTGGTCCCGCCGACCTCCCGCATGAGTCTGTGGTGGTTTTCCCACAGATGGTTCAATTTCTTTGAGTTTATTAATGTTTTCATCCCACTCATGTTGCCATATGGATTTTATGTGGATGGCTATTTGTGGTTTCAGATCAGAGTGAGGGATCAGACACAGTTCAAGATCACAGTTCAGGGCCTTCTTCGCAGCCCGATCAGCTCGTTCATTTCCTTGTATGCCGGCATGGCCAGGCACCCAGCACAGGTGGGTGTCACACCTATCCGTTGCCAGTTGCTTCATTTTATAAATGACCGTTGCTAGAATAGGGTGATTCTTTTTCAGGCTAGCAACAGCCAGGAGGCAAGAGAACGAATCACTGTATATAACATATTTAGTGTGGTTGGATACCTCGATACACTCCAATGCGAGAAGGAGTGCTTGGGCTTCCGCAGTGAAAATTGAGCTCTGATCACGCAAGCGTACGCCAAATTTTTCCCGTTGGACTGCCGCAGCAGCTACCCGGCTTTGGTCTTTCGAACCATCAGTGTATATGGAGAGGTGGTCTGCAAACTGGCCTTGAATCTCTGCATGCAGTCCTTGGTACTCAAGTGGATGTGTCCCAGAATTCCTCAGTTCCGTGAGTCGGAGGATAACCGATGGCTTCCTCAACGACCACGGGGGATGTTCTGGGACTTTGGCATTCTCCAACACATCCAAATCCACACCCAAGGCCTCCTGATCAGGTTTCATTTGGAGCCTCAGTGGCCAGATGTAATTCGGCCTGGCTTCATACCTGGATTCGTCAGGTTGCTCGACTAGACAATTGTGTGCAGGATTCAATGCATTAGTTTTTATCTTGACTACATATTGCGTGGCCAGTTTGATTCTCCTGTTGATAAGTGATGGTTCATTGGCTTCGACATAGAGGCTCTGAACCAGTGAGGTGTGGAAGGCCCCAGGCGCAGTCCCTGGTGGTGGATCGTGTCTAGCAGCCCAATATATGATTTCCTTGCGGAATGTATACTATGCTGCCGTAATCCACTCGTGTCCGAACCAAGGTTCTGTACAAGGAGAGCAGAACATCTCTGTCAGCTCCCCACTCTGAGCTGGACAGCATCCTCAGAATATCTAGTGCTTTCAGGCATCTTGTTTTCAGGTACTTTATATGTGGCACGAAAGACGGTTTTGCGTCGAAAATAAGGCCCAGAAATTTAGTTTTCTCAACGACTTTAATGGGATCCCCATCAAGGGTCAGCTCCGGTTCTGCATGCATTCTACACAGCAGGCAGAAGTGCATGCAGACTGTTTTGGTCTTGGAAAATTTGAAACCGTTCAGAACTGACCATCGATGGATCCCATTTATGCTTAGTTGTAGCTGTCTCTCTATGACATTCATGTTAGCACCGCTGTAATATAAAACAAAGTCATCCATGAAAAGACTACAGGAGACCCCCCGCTTTACAGCAGCAGCAACACAATTGACCCTGACCCCGAAAAGGGTCACGGCTAGTATGCTGCCTTGAGGTACTCCTAGTTCCTGTGAGTGTAGGCTGGAATAGGTAGTCTTGACACGGATGTGGAAATGCCTGAAGGCTAGAAAGTTCCTGATGAAAATTGGCAGGTGGCCACGAAGGCCAATCGCATGAAGATCCTCCATGATGCCATGCTGCCACATTGTGTCATAGGCTTTTTCGAGGTCGAAAAAGACAGCCAGAACTTTTCCAGAAACATGGTTTATGGACAAACACCAAAACAACATTCTCAACATAGATATAGGCTTGTACGTAATGATAGACAACAAAACAATATAAGAAATCAAACAAAAAAAGGAAGAGGTGTTGCCATATATTGCAAAACCACCAAAAACCTCGATTCTGAGGCTCTGAAAGCAGCAAACCTCTCAAATTAACACACTGAACTGCTATGGTGCCTAATAAAAAACAAGAAGCAGGCAAACATAGCCATAGCGAGCCTCTATAGACCACCATCAGGAGATGTAGATGTGTTCCTCGAAGCTCTAGACAAAAGCATAAATACAATACGAAAAACAACAAATGCTGAAATCTTTCTACTATGGGATTTCAATATAAACTATAACAGCAATGACAAAAACAAACTAATGTTACAAACCAACATAAAAATCCTAGGCCTACAGCAACTAATAACTGAATGCACCAGGCTAAGCAACAACAATACAACAATCGGTCTAATACTAACCAACCCCAAACATGCCTCAAAATGGGGCACTAGGAGCTGGGGCATAAGTGATCACGAGCTAGTATATGTAACCAGGAAAAAGCTCAAAAACGTAAACCACTACGAATACAAGATGGGCAGACCCCTAAAAAACTACTCAGTAGAAAAACTAAAAATGCTCCTGAAACAAAACATAAGCAACATCACAAACAACAGAGACGATGTTAACACCTACTGGAACAACATCATAACAGAAATAAAAACATCATTAGATGAAATGTGTCCCGTAAAGAAATTAAAAATACAAAAACATCAAGACCCCTGGATAGACAGTAAACTGCTGGCACTAATTACTACTAAGAGAAAACTGGGTGACACTGCAAATTGCACCAACAACCTAGACGACAAAATAACCTATAAAACAACCAGAAACAGTTCACTCAAAGCAGTAAAAACAGCAAGAAAGAAATACTTAATAAAGCAAGACGAGGACTGGGGAAGCAACACAAATAAATCTGGAAAAATGTAGATCTGCTATTCCCCCAAAACAATACAGAAGATTACATAAACTTCCAGGACAATGAAGGAAAAGTGCTCACAAATAGAGATGCAGCCAACAAACTAAACACCCACTTTACCACAGTGGGACCAAAACTATCACAAAAATTCACAAGAAACTGGGAAAATAAGTCAGAAGAAATTAAAGAGAAAATCTCCACCTGCAAAACCAATATAGAATAAATAACAGACCTCATAAACAGCATAGACACAAACAAAGCAAGTGGGATAGATGGAATCCCCACCAAAATACTGAAGGATGCACTCCAAACCATCCCTGATGCAATGATGGACCTATGCAACATCTCCTTTGACCAGGGAAAATTCATCAAAGCCTGGAAGATGGCAACTATTACCGCCATCTTCAAAGGTGGTGACAAACAAAACATGGGGAACTATAGACCAATATCAATTCTGCAAACCCCAGACAAGCTAATTGAAAATATTTTCCATAGGCACATAAATGAACACCTAGAAAAAAACAATATACTGAACAAAAGACTAGGAGGTTTTAGGAAACTGCACTCCACATCAAAAACAATAGCCAACCTAACAAACGACATACTGGCCTCAATGAATCAAAAACAATTAGTTGGAGCAGCTTTCATTGATTTCAGCAAAGCTTTTGAACGCAGTAGACCACAATATACTACTGCAAAAGCTAAATGACATGGGCATCCAATCTAACTCTATAAATTGGATAAAATGCCACCTAAAAGACAGACAACAAAAAACTCAAGTAAACAATACACTATCAAACCACCAAGCTGTCACGTGTGGTGTACCCCAAGGATCAGTCCTGGGACCACTACTCTTTATAATCTACATAAATGACCTAGAAAAGTGGCTTGAAACAGAGCACCTACATCTGTATGCAAATGACACTGTCATTTATGCAGAAGGAAGTACAGAAGAAGAAGTAATAACAAAACTAAACAAGCTCCTACCAAAACTAGATGACCAGTGTGAGTCTAATAAAATAACCATAAATGCAAAGAAAATCCAAGACAGTCCTCTTCTCACATAGAATAATGCCAGAAAGCAACCTGCACTGCAAGCTAGGGAACCAAACACTAGAAAAAGTAAGCCACTATAAATACCTAGGCCTAGAGCTGGACAGCCAGCTAAACTACCACCGATGTATAACAAAATTCATCCAAAAAATAAACCACAAACTATGGTTATTTGCAAAGCTAAGAAACTACATGACCCAAGAAATGTCAATAAAAGTCTTCAAGGGAATGGTGCTCCCCTACTTCGACTACGGGGATGTCATCTACATGGGTGCCAAACAGGAACTGCTAAAAAAAATGCAAATACTGCAAAACAGAGCCCTAAAGACATGCCTTAAGGTGGACAAACTGTACCCAACCTACGACATCCACAAAGAAACCAAAGTTAAATTATTAGAGAAGAGTAATACACCTAAAACACTGGCATTTGGGTATAGTTGAGAAAAAAGGTACCTAACCCAGCCACAAATGAACCCCAGTGCAAACAATGCACCAATACTAACACAAACAAGAAGCCACATAAAAGCACATGAAAGAAGTACACTAGAAATGGCTGCCAAAGTCTGGAATGCCCAAACGGTAAAGGAAAGACAAATTCCTGACCTAAAAACATACAAAAATATCTGTGCAAGGTAAAACCAGGAAACTACCCCTGAACTGTGACCAAGCGGGGCATGTGATATGTCATGGCCCGCCAGCTGGACAGCTCTTGGGAGGTGCCCAGGCAAAAGAACACTAAGCAGATACCAACAAAACCACACACCAAACACATACCAACCATCTATTGCATAAAAGCCTATAATATGTAAATAGAGTAGGCTAGTATAGGGATAAGAGTAGAAAGAAAACAATTGTCAAGAAAAACCAAATAAACTAACACAGATTTACTAACCATAAACACCAACTATAAGAAAAAGAAAAAAGCCGAAAACAAGCCCGATCATCCAGGCTTACATGTTATGGACAGCATAAACACCCCATAAAAAAAAACCACAAACAAAACAAACAAACTTTGGGCTGCCCGCTGTTCCCCGCATCCACCACCCTGCTTTGCTGATACGCGGCACACCTGGCACGCCGTATGTCCTACTATTACACACGGCAGTACCTCAACATCATCCATATCCTCCACCTGTAGTAGAACCTGCCTAACCCACTGGAGGACAATTACTGCCTTACCATCACCCTACGGGGCATCTGCCGCATTGGTTCACTTACATCGCATTTGTTGCTGCATAGAAGACACTAAAGCCTGGTACACACTTCCTGTATACGATTCATGTGCTAAAACTCACTGCCAGACGTGACCTGACCCCACCCAACCCCAACTGATTCCCAACTAAAATTGAAAATGAGGGACAATACACATATCCCGACTGCTAAAGACTGGGGCGCTCACATATACCGTCCGTTTCGCGACTGGTCTCCACACATCTGGTGTCATTTGCCTGAACTACACCAGCATGAGCGCCTCCTATGACACCCCTCTTCCATTCCCCCCTCTTCCATTCCCCCCTCTTCCATTCCCCCCTCATGCCCTCCTTACGTGCTGGCGCCGCGAGGTCGCCGACCTCCCGGCGACCATTTCGGAAATTTTGGTCGCAAGGAGGATGCAGATGTTGCACTTGCAACCTCCTTGCGTCCGGTGCTGTTGGCGCCGGGTCGCCATAGGTTGGCGACCTGGCCCCGACCTGGCACCGACCTGGCACTGACCTGGCACCGTCCTGGCACCGACCTAGCGGCGCCAACACATGCAACACATGTCACGCTCAATGTGGTCAGAGCCAGGTCGGTGCCAGGTCGGTGCCAGGTCGGTGCCAGGTCGGTGCCAGGTCGCGAGCGGTCGCCACCAGGTCGTGAGCAGACGACAAAAAGCAAACTGACACCCAGCTTTTACACTGACAAAGCGGTAGCTGACTGTCGCCATTTTCGAATAAATGTATCGAGTGAGACGCTGGAAGGTTGGCAACCTTTTGGTCGTAAGGAGGTAGGAGGCGAACACTGGCTCTCATGTGACTGGGGTAGCAACAGAGGCGGGTGTGTCTACATAGACTGCCTTTTCACACTGGTCCGCCACTGCACCAGGCACCTGCACCAGGCACCTGCACCAGGCACCTGCACCAGGCACCTGCACCAGGCACCTGCACCAGGCACCTGCACCAGGTACCTGCACCAGGCACCTACACCAGGCACATGCACCAGGTACCTGCACCAGGCACCTGCACCAGGCACCTGCACCAGGACCTGCACCAGGCACCTGCACCAGGTACCTGCACCAGGCACCTGCACCAGGCACCCGCACCTAGCTCGGTGCACCTTGCACCAGCGTGCATGTGTACTCGCCTACATGCATGTGTGCCCTTATAAGTATGTAGACATATATAATGAGGTACGAGCATGCATGTGTACACACTTACATGCATGTGTGTCATTATATAAACATGTACACAGCAGTACCAACATGCATGTGTACTCACTTACATGCATGTGTACACACTTACATGCATGTATGTCCTTATATAAACATGTACACTGAGGTACCAGCATGCATGTGTACTCACTTACATGCATATGTACACACTTACATGCATGTATGCCCTTATATATACATGTACACTGAGGTACCAACCTGCATGTGTACTCATTTACATGCATGTGTACACACTTACATGCATGTATGCCCTTATATAGACATGTACACTGAGGTACCAGCATGCAGGTGTACTCACATACATGCTGACATGCCCTTATATAAACGTATATAACGAGGTACCAGCATGCATGTGTACTCACTTACATGCATGTGTACTCACATACATGCTGGCATGCCCTTATATAGACATGCACACTGAGGTACCAGCATGCATGTGTACTCACATACATGATGGCATGCCCTTATATAGACATGTATACAGCGGTACCAGCATGCATGTGTACTCACATGCATGCATGTGTACTCACATACATGCATGTGTACTCACATACATGATGGCATGCCTTTATATAGACATGCATAATGAGGTACCAGCATGCATGTGTACACACTTACATGCTTGTATGCCCTTATCTAGACATGTATAGAGCGGTACCAGCATGCATGTGTACACACATACATTGCTGGTATGACCGTATATAGACATTTATACTGAGGTGCCAGCATGCATGTGTACTCACATACATGCATGTGCACTCACATACATGCATGTGTACTCACATACATGCATGTGTACTCACATACATGCTGCATGCCTTTACATAGACGTATATAATGAGGTACCAGCATGCATGTGTACACACTTATATTGCATGTATGCCCTTGGGTCGTTCTCAGAAACTGTGTACCACTTGAGGTAGTCTACTTGAAATGCATATTTCAAAGAAACCCATTATTTGAGTGTCAATATTTAGATTTCATCATTTAGCCGAATAATGTGGGAGATATTTTAGATCAAAAGTAAATGTTAATATTGTGTATTATGTATCTTATTGGGATGGATGTAGCTAAATACATAGAAAATTGCATCACTAATTTGTGACATTGTCAACAGCATTGAAAATAAAGTGTCACAAACTTAATGAAAACCTCTGAACAACAGCTCATTTCACTTCAAATGGTCATATACAATGTCTTCATTAGGTTGAAGACATTTATTTCTAAAAAATATTATATTAAAATTATGAAATAGTTATCTGGAGTCATTAACATCGTAACATTTCATTTCCACTTGCAAATACTATGAAGCTCTGTATCAAACACTGAGTACAGATACAGTAGAGGAACTATTTTCACCATTTGACACTCTATGCATGGACCCAGTTATGGTATAGTAAAAGATAAATCCTGAAATTGCCCCTAAACATTGAAATTTGAGCCGAACATTTGTGTAAAATTGTTGTTTCCACTTTGACTGTTACCTTGCTAATATTTTTTTGCTTTTCTCTTTAATATTCACAAATAAGACAAAACCATAGCAATGCGGTTTCAAATTATTATTCCTACTGTTTATAAAGCAAGTGGCATGTGAAATGTCCTAAAAATGTCAAGTTTTGTGTGGAAAATATTTGATTTTGGAGTCAGATTGGTTTCCATGCTATACTGCTATTTATTGGGTGTGAGCATCATTTGACCTACTTAAAAATGCCAGAATATGTTTATTTTCAATTATTCAGATGCAAAAGGACATACACATTGAGGAACCTTGTTTATAGGACTTTGACAGCATTTTGATTTTGTGGTACTGATGTTGCACTATTGGTACACAACTTCTGAGAACGACCCCCTTATATGGACATGTATACAGCGAACCCAGCATGCATGTGTACTCAACATACATGCTGTGTACTCAGATACATGCATGTGCACTCACATACATGCATGTGTACTCACATACATGCTGGTGTGCCCTTATACAGACATGTATAATGATTTATTGATTGGTGGTTGCTTTATGCCGTGTCGGCAGCATAGGCCATATTCACGGCGAGAAATGTTTGTTTTTGTTCAAACCATCGCTTTTACATGTAAAAGCATACAATCAATTTTGTGTCAATGGACACTCATGAATTTTGTAAACTCACAATCATAATAGCTAAATAACAGTCTAAATGATAGTATTATTCACTGATGAAATTTGTTTAAAAACCTATATGAGGTGGTACAAACCAGCTGCCCTCAAAAAGGCTAAAATGTTTTCTTGTTTTAGAAAAAAGGTCATGCATGTTGTTTGCAGTGTAAAATTGTTGGCGAAGGGCCATGAAATCCACACAGTTTAATAAAGTGTGTTTTAATGTCAGTGGGGACTGACATCCAATACATTCAGGGGGAGGCTCCCCCTTGAGCAGAAAAATGTGTGTTAGCCACTAGTGGCCAATATGGCATCTTGTTAAAACAGCCTGGTCGTGTCGCCCTTCCAGGCGACTCTGCAGCAGTCCGTTCATGGAGGGGTTAATTCTATGGAGTTTGTTGTTTGGGTGTTCATCCCATTCGATCTGCCATAGGTTCCAAATGTATTTTTGAATGGTAGGTTTCAGATCAGAGTGGGGAATATGAGTGTTCCAAAGGAGCAGTCAGGGCTCGAGTGGCTGCTTGATCTGCTCTCTCATTTCCTGGGGATACCCACATGACTGGGCACCCAACATAGGTGAATGTCAAATTTTGCTATTGAAAGAGAGTTTAGTTTAATGAGTACTTTAAGTAGTATTGGGTGGTCCAGTTTCCTATTGTTTAAAGCCTGAAGGCAGGAAAAAGAGTCAGTGAAAATGATGAATTTATGACTGGCTGAGGTTTCGATGCATTCTAACGCGAGTAGGAGTGCTCGTGCCTCAGCAGTAAAGATGGAACTCTGATCTGGAATACACATACGTAATTCAAGTCCGTGGACGATTGCTGCCGCAGAGACTCCGTTGTCTGTCTTTGACCCCAGCATGCAATTGTACACACTTACATGCAAGTGTACTCAGTTACATGCATGTGTAGACATAGCGAGATGAGTTGACTCTTCCTGCACACATAATCACAGCGCACCTCCAACGCACTCAGTTCAAATCAAAGTCACGCTATTTCATCTCCATTTAATTAATTCTTCACCGGATCTTTGTCACCTGAGGTTATTTACACAAGTGGAAGGACACTTTTTACTTTGTGCACACATCGCCCGCATAGCGGACTAGACTGTACTACGGACAGCTGAGGTGTGAATAGATGGGTGACATCGCCTAGATAGCGGACTACACATTACAATGGACAGCTGAGGTGTGAATAGATGGGTGACATCGCCCACATAGCGGACTACCCATTACAATGGACAGGTGAGGTGTGAATAGATGGGTGACATCGCAAACATAGCGGACTACACGTTACTACGGACAGCTGAGGTGTGCATAGACAGGTGACATCTCTCACATAGCGGACTACACGTTACTGCGGACAGGTGAGGTGTGAATAGATGGGTGACATCGCCCACATAGCGGACTACACATTACTACGGACAGCTGAGGTGTGAATAGATGGGTGTCATCGCCCACATAGCGGACTACACATTACTACGGACAGCTGAGGTGTGAATAGATGGATGGCATCGCCCACATAGCGGCCTACACATTACTACGGACAACTGAAGTGTAAATAAACAGGTGACATCGCCCACATAGCGGTCTACACGTTACTACGGAGAGCTGAGGTGTGAATAGATGGGTGACATCACCCACATAGCAGACTACACATTACAATGGACAGCTGAGGTGTGAGTAGATGGGTGACTTTGCCCACATAGCAGACTAGACATTACAATGGACATCTGAGGTGTGAATAGATGGTTGACATCGTCCACCTAGCGGACTACACATTACTACTGACAGCTGAAATGTGAATAGATGGGTGACATCGCCCACAGGGCCACAGGGCCACAGGGCCACAGGGCCACAGGGCCACAGGGCCACAGGGCCACAGGGCCACAGGGCCACAGGGCCACAGAGCCACAGGGCCACTCTGTGCCACTCAACTCACGACATCCATTGCCCACCAAGTGGGTGGGAACCCCTCGGTCACACGGCACCTCACACTCTTCAGGTGGGAATTGTTTCCTCTACAAATACTACCCCACTCGAACGTGCACAAAAAGAGTTAACTCCGTTTATATTAAAATTCGATTTATTATTAAAAATATTTATAGCTGTGTCATCCCGTGTGTACACATATTCTTCTCTTTGTATTTACATGAGTGTAAAGTTGGGCGAAGATCACACAGCTGGTTGTCGCAGTGAGACCCCAGACACACTGTGTTCAGCTGGTCAACTTCCACTCTGGGTGAACTGGTGCTAACTCAGTGTACGGGACCTTCCACTCCGTGTGAACTGGTGGTAACTCAGTGAATGGGACCTTCCACTCTGGGTGAACTGGTGGTAACTCAGTGAATGGGACCTTCCACTCTGGGTGAACTGGTGGTAACTCAGTGTATGGGACCTTCCACTCTGTGTGAACTGGTGGTAACTCAGTGTATGTGACCTTCCACTCTGGGTGAACTGGTGGTAACTCAGTCAGGACCTTCAACTCTGGGTGAACTGGTGGTAACTCAGTCAGGACCTTCCACTCTGGGTGAACTGGTTGTAACTCAGTGTACGGGACCTTCCACTATCAGTGAACTGGTGGTAACTCAGTGTATGGGATCTTCCACTCTGGGTGAATTGGTGGTAATTCAGTGTATGGGACATTCCACTGTGGGTGAACTGGTGGTAACTCAGTGTATGGGACCTTCCACTCTGGGTGAACTGGTTGTAACTCAGTGTACGGAACCTTCCATTATGGGTGAACTGGTGCTAACTCTGTGTATGGGACCTTCCACTATCGGTGAACTGGTCGTAACTCAGTCAGGACCTTCAACTCTGGGTGAACTGGTGGTAACTCAGTGCATATGACCTTCCACTATGGGTGAACTGGTGGTAAATCAGTGTATGGGACCTTCCACTCTTGGTGAACTGGTGGTAACTCAGTGTATGGGACCTTCCACTATGGGTGTACTGGTAGTAACTCAGTGTATGGGGCGGGGCCTTCCACTCTGGGTGAACTGGTGGTAACTCAGTGTATGGGACCTTCCACTATGGGTGAACTGGTTGTAGCTCAGTGTATGGGACCTTCCACTATGGGTGAACTGGTGGTAACTCAGTGGATGGGACCTTCCACTATCAGTGAACTGGTGGTAACTCAGTGTATGGGACCTTCCACTATCAGTGAAGTGGTGGTAACTGAGTGTATGGGACCTTCCCCTATGGGTGAACTGGTGGTAACTCACTCCTACATTAACAGCTCAGTCTTACATTAACAGATCAGTCCTACATTAACAGCTCAGTCCTACATTAACAGATCAGTTCTACATTACCAGATCCGTCATACATTAACAGCTCAGTCCTATAGTAACAGCTCAGTCAGACATTAACATCTCAGTCTTACACTAACAGCTCAGGCCTACATTAACAGCTCAGTCATACATTAACAGTTCAGTCGTACATTAACAGATAAGTCATATATTAACAGCTCAGTCTTACATTAACAGCTCAGTCCTAGATTAACAGTTCAGTCCCATATCAACAGCTCAGTCCTATATTAACAGCTCAGCCCTATATTAACAGCACAGTCACACATTAACAGCACATCCCTACATTACCACTCCAGCCATGTATTAACAAACAGCCCAGCCATGCATTAAAAGCACAGTCCTACATTAGCAGTACAGTCCTACATTCAGAGGACAGCTGTACATTAACAGTACAGTCCTATATTAATAGCCCAGTCATACATTAACAGCCAAGTCCTACATTAACAACACAATCATACATTTAAGAGCACAGTTATACATTAACAGTACAGTCATACATTAATAGCCAAGTCCTACAATAACAGCACAGTCCTACATTAACAGCCCAGTCATACATTAACAGCCCAGTTATAGATTTAAAGCCAAGTCATGTATTAACAACCCAGTCAGACATTAACAGTCCAGTCCTACATTAACAGCACAACCATACTTTAACAGCCCAGTCATATATTAACAGCACATCCCCACGTTAACAACCGAGTTCTAGATTTAAAGGCCAGTCATACATTAACAGCCCAGTCAGACGGTAACAGCCCAGTCATATATTAACAGCCAAGTCCTACTTTAACAGCCCGGTCCTACATTAACAGCCCAGCCATACATTAACAACCCAGCCATACATAAACAGCCCAGTCATACATTAACAGCCCAACGATTCATCAACAACCCAGTCATACATTAGCAGCACAACCCTACATAAACAGCCCAGTTCTTCATAAACAGCATTGTCATACATTCTGAGCCCAACCACACATTAACATCCCAGCCATACATTAACAACCCAGCCCTACATAAACATCCCAGTTCTACATAAACAGTCCAGTCATACATTACCAGCCCAACCATACATCAACAACCCACTCGTACATTGGCAGCACAGCCCTACATGAACATCCCACTTCTACATAAACAGCCCAGTCATACATTACCAGCCCAACCAAACAGTAACAACCCAGTGCTACATTAACATCTCAGTCCTAAATTAGCAGCCCAGTCCTACATTAGCAGCACAGCCTTACATAAACCGCCCAGTTCTACATAAACAGCACAGTCCTACATTAACAGCCCAACCATGCATTAACAACCCAGTCCTACATTAACATATCAGACCTACATTAACAGCCCAGTCCTACATTAGCAGCACATCCCTACATAAACAGTCCAGTTCTACATAAACAGCACAGTCATACAACAACAGCCCAACCATACATTAACAACCCAGTCCCACATTAACAGCACAGCCCTACATTAACATCTCAGTCCTACATTAACAGCCCAGTCCTACATTAGCAGCACAGCCCTACATAAACAGCCCAGTTCTACATAAACAACAGTCATACATTAACAACCCAACCCTACATCAACAACCCAGTACTACATTAACATCTCAGACCTACATTAACAGCCCAGTCCTACATTAGCAGCACATCCCTACATAAACAGTCCAGTTCTACATAAACAGCACAGTCATACAACAACAGCCCAACCATACATTAACAACCCAGTCCCACATTAACAACATAGCCCACCATTAACATTTCAGTCCTACATTAACAGCCCAGTCCTACATTAGCAGCACACCCCTACATAAACAGCCCAGTTCTACATAAACAACAGTCATACATTAACAACCCAACCCTACATCAACAACCCAGTCCTACATTAACATCTTAGACCTACATTAACAGCCCAGTCCTACATTAGCAGCACAGCCCTACATTAACATCTCAGCCCTACATTAACAATGTCCCTGGGTTGGTAAATCTCTGAAGCTGAGTGCTTTCGATCCGAGATGGCTGCCAGACTTGCTGCGAGTGTGTGCTGTTGTGTACTGGTTTCTTTTATTGTGACGCTGGGGAAATGCATGACTAAATATGTATGTGGTTTAGAATGAATTGTCCGTCAGTTGGTGAAGCCGCATTCACAGTGGACGAGGCTGGAGTTGTTTTCTTATTCACCCACGGTCAACACCGGGGTCCCGGCACCCCCCCCCCACCCACCCACCCACCAACCCCACACACACACACTCGTACATACCACACAGGGTGACCGAATGAGTAGAGCGTCCTGTTTTGGGAGATCGGGAGATCCGAACCCATGAGTTTGTGGGTTCGAATCCTGGTCGAGTCAAACCAATGACTTAAAAATTGATACTTGTCACTTCCTAGCCTGGCGCTTGGCATTAATAGGATAGGGCAAGGACTGGTTGGCTCAGTGTCGGGATAAGGTGACTGAGTGGGATATCAGGTCAAGGGTCTGGTGGCTTGGTTTCTCAGTGAGGCAGCACTATAACGTCGCCATGAGTGCGCACTGTCACAAGTCAGTACCCGTCCTGATATGACCTTAGATGTTGCTAGGACGTAAAACAACAATAAACAACAACAACACTCGCGCACACACCACCCTCTACACCCGAACCGGATCACTCCTGTATTGTGTAACACCATATTTGATTATAACACGGCGCCACAATAACTAAACACAAAAGCAAGAAAATACAGAACAAACACACAAAAAAACAATGTAGAATGCTGACAACGACGTGTTTATAAATCTAGGGGAGGAATCAGTTGACTCGCATAGTGTGGAGAGCGTTGCGTTGTGTGCATTCTACACAATGTGGAGGTATTCAGTACAACGTGAGGCAACAGTCCTCAGACACTCCTCGGGAGAGGGTTTGCAAAGTCCTGTCACTGCATTGTACAACAACTATGCGCATTGCCGGGTGTGGCGCATATAAAATAGGCCTAGACATGTACATGTCGGAGCGTAGTGAATCCTGTTGTACTTATGTATATGTTGAGGGTGTGCTGAATGATAATTTATCTATGTATATTTCAATGATATTGTTCATGCTATTTTACAAATGTACATTTCGAGGGCCCAGTGAATGCTGTTGTACTTGTGTACATTTTGAGGGCGGAGTGAATGAAATGTTACCCATGTATATTTCAATGTCATTGTTCATGTTATTTTACTAATGTACATTTTGAGGGCCCAGTGAATGCTGTTGTACCGTGTTGTTCCGCAACGTCATGTATATTTCGAGGATTTGTCATATGTTGTTGTGTTATGTACATTTTGAGGGGGTAATTAATGCATGTACATTTTATTGGCGTATTGCATACAGCTGTACCTATTGTGCGAATGGGGGAATTTTGAGGGGTGAGGGTTGGAGGGTGCGTGTTGGTGTGTGAGTGTTGTAGGATGTGTGTGGGTGTATGAGTGGTATGTGATGTCTGTGAGGAGTAAGTATGTTAATTGTTATGTTGTAGGGTAGATATATGGGTGGGTGTTTGTTGTGGGGTGTAGGTGTGGAGTTGTGGGGTGTAGGTGTGAGTGTTGTGGGGTGGGTGTGGGTGAGTGTTGTGGGGTGGGTGTGGGTGAGTGTTGAAGGGTGTGTGGGTGAGTGTTGCGGGTGTGTGGGTGAGTGTTGTGGGATGTGTGTTGGTGTATGAGTGCCATGGTAAGGGTGTGAGGAGTAAGAATGTTGTGGGGTGGCGGTATGACTGTTTTTATTGTGGGGTGTATCTTATGTGAGTGTTGTAGGGTGGGTGTGGGTGAGTGTTGTAGGGTGGGTGTGGGTGAGTATTGTGGGGGTGGGTGTGGGTGAGTGTTGTATGGTGGGTGTGGGTGAGTGTTGTGGGGTGTGTGGGTGAGTGGTGAGGGGTGTGTGGGTGTATGAGAGCCGTGGTATGTGTTTGAGGAGTAAGAATGTTGTGGGGTGGGTATGGGTGTATGAGTGGTGTGTGATGTGGGTGGGGAGTAAGAATGTCATGTTGTATGGTGGAGGTATGGGTGGGTGTTTGTTGTGGGGTGGGTGTGTGAGTGTTGTAGGGTGGGTGTGGGTGAGTGTTGTATGGTGTGTGGGTGAGTGTTGTGGGGTGGATGTGGGTGAGTGTTGTAGGGTGTGTCTGGGTGTATGAGAGCCATGGTATGTGTGTGAGGAGTAATAATGTTGTGGGGTGGAGGCATGAGTGTGTTTGTTGTGGGGTGTAGGTGTGTGAGTGTTGTGGGGTGGGTGTGGGCGAGTGGGTCTTCTAGGCAGTGTCGGGTGGGTATGCACGATCTCCTCTCCCACCCCAACCCACCCACACCCCCACCACACACCCACCACACCCATACACATACACCCACACCCATCCCCACCCACACACCCACACCCATCCACATGCCCACCAACCACCCCCATCCCCACCCCACACCGACCGCGCACACAGCACACCCACACCCACACCCACACCACACCCCACCACACCCCCACCACACCCACACCCACCCAGACACCCACCAACCACCCCGATCCCCACCCTCCGATCCCCACCCCCACACCGACTGCCACCCGCCCACACCCACACCCACACTCACACCACACCTTACACCACACACACCACCACACCCACCCACACCCTACCACACACCCATCACCCCACACACCCCACTCCCACCCCCACACCAACACCCACCCCCATTACCCACCCACACCGACTGCACCCACACCGCACCCACAACCACACCCACACGCACACCCACCACACCCACACACTCCCACTCCCACCACACCCATCGCAACCGCCTTCCCATCACACCCACACCCACCACCACCCCAAAACCCACCACACCCACATCCCACCCACACCCACACCCTGCACACCCACACCCTGCACACCCACACCCTGCACACCCACACCCTGCACACCCACACCCACACCTACACTCACCACACCCACCACCACCCACACCACACCCACCACACCTCACCACACCCACCACACCCACACCACACCCACCACACCCACCACACCCACACCACACCCACACCCACACCACACCCACACCCACACCACACCCACACCACACCACACCCACACCACACCCACACCCCACCCTAGCCTGGTCCCTGTCCCGGCATGGAGCTGTGTGTTGGTAAAACTGACGCGCGGTGAACTGTTAGTGACGTGCGCCTCGTGTGGAGCAGGGCGGCCTCGTTCTGAGATCAAAGGGCTCTTTGCTGGTACCGGCGTGAGGTGGGAGTTGTCTCGGTACATGTACATAGCCCGGGGCGCCACCGTGCGGACGGGCCGGCAACCAGCTCCACGTGCATGTACATGTGTGCGTATATTTATACACACACAAATACAAAGTTACTCCAGGCGATTGAAGACAGACACAACAAGTGGCCTGAGTACACATACAATCTGCGGTACATTATTAACCTCCTTGCTGAAGACAGAACTAACAGAAAATGTGTCCGGTGACTGACAGACTTAGCCGGAGGTTAGTGTGGAAAGGCACCACTGCGGCGCCACCTGTTAGTTTAGTACAAACAAAATGCATCTAGCTCGAACCTGGAGATGGCAATACTAAAAAGTAGACCCTTCTGGTACTATAAGCGAATAATAATTTGCACATTACATATATAATGTATAAATTCCTGGCTACGAAACAAACAAGGAATCTGCAGGATGGGTTGGAACTCTGTATTCCTCATGGCTGAGAAATAATTGTTCTACAAATTAATTACAAATTAAAACATTCAGGTGGCAACTGAAGATTCAAATGGCTCGTCGTTACGTTGACCGCCGCTGGTGGCGCGTCGGACTGCACCGAATTGTACCGACGACAGTGATTGGACAGTAATACAACACGTGATCATATCAATATTATAACAAAATGCTCCTCCGCACCTTTAGAAAAAATCCTCCAGTGCGACTGACACTAGTTGACACCTGTTGGAGGAGAGGTGGGCCGAAGGTGGCGCCACCTGTCAAGTGTGTAGTGTAACGGAGTATAGCAATGGTAATAACAATAATAATGAATATACAATGGAAACAATTCCCTTCGTATTTTTATACTCGCATAATGCATTGTACATCACATAAAGCATTATATTGTATATAAATGGCCCGGTGCGAGTAAGGAGCGTGAGGTCGAGGAAACAACATATATCGGCGCAATATATGAACAAGTAATTCCACTCTGCGGCTTTATACTCACATAATGCGTTACACTTCACATATAATGACTGCAATGGAAGAGCGGGTTGCCACGCCCTGTTGAGGCCAGATGTCAGGCCTTGTTGAAGGCTGCACGTAACCGCTGGTTTGGTCTATGGAATACAGTCGCACCTCTCTAACCGACCACCTCCACAGATCGACCACTCCCCTATATCAATCGCCTTATTTGGGTCCTAAACGATCGCCCATACCATACCATTGACACGATAAAAAAAACTCCCTAAACCGACCACCTCTCTAAATGGACCATTTAAAGTCGGGTGCACGGTCAGTCAGTTTAGAGAGGTTTTACAATACGGTACATCTAAAGTAGTCTGTCCCTTTCATTAAAACCTACAAAGTTTAGCAACCTTCACAACAGTCGGTCGACACCTGCTATTGCGACTCACTTTGGCACCTGATGGAATACTCCGGGAGTGGGGTTGATCAGGGCCGCGTTCAGGCTCCGTCTCGGAGGCACCTCGGCGAAGGGCCTGACGTCACGCTAGTCTGAACGGCAAAGGCAGTTTATTGTCTTGAAAATGGCCGCCCCCATAGGCGGCGGCCATTTGCAATGGATAAGCTGCGCTGTAATTGGCTGAAACCACTGGACACGGCAGCCATTTTCGAGGCGCTTTTTGTCTCCTGATTGAAAAGGGAGGGGTCGCCGAGACGTCGCCGAGACGCACCCTGAATGCAAATAGAGCAAAAAGCATCGCCGCGACGTCGGCGAGACTTCTCCGAGACGTACCCTGAATGCGGCCCTGATACGTTGATGTTTTGTGATGTCACCACTGAAATGATGTTGTGGAAACAGCGAGATAATAGCAGTAGAAGTTGCTGCGAATTCACAAGAATTGTGAAAATAAAGGTAGATGTATTTTTAATGTCTGCATGAAAAGGACCGGTGTTTGCTCCTGTCTTACCGGACGGCGTGACCAAGTCGGCAAGTGCTCTGCCTGCATTCCTGTGGGGACGGTCGGGAGGTCGAATCCCGGCTGAGTCAAAGCAATGACTTATAAAATTGCTACTTGCCGCTACCTAGCCTGGTGCTCGGCAGTAGGAGGACCAGGACTCATAATGTGCTTTTTGAGCAATTAGAAGGCAGCTTGTCACCAACCTCTTCAATGCTAGCTTTAATGCAGGCCCTGTCGCCACAACCTGCCATTAATGCAGACCCTGTCGCCACAACCTGCCATTAATGCAGGCCCCTCTTCACAACCTGCCCTAATGTAGTGCTGTCCTCTTAGCAACCTGCCAGTAATGCAGGTTATATACCCACAACCTGCCATTAATGCAGGCCCTGTCACCGCAACCTGCCATTAATGCAGGCCCCTCCTCACAAACTGCCCTAATGTGGTGCCGTCCTCTTAGCAACCTGCCATTAATGCAGGCCCCTCCTCACAACCTGCCCTAATGTAGTGCCGTCCTCTTAGCAACCTGCCATTAATGCAGGCCCTGTAGCCACAACCTGCCATTAATGCAGGCCCCCTCATCACAACCTGCCCTAATGTAGTGCCGTCCTCTTAGAAACATACCATTAATGCAGGCACTGTCCCCACAGCCTGCCATTAATGCAGGCTGTCCCCATAACCTGCCCTAATGCAGGCTCTGTCCTCCCACAACCTGCCATTAATGCAGGCTAGGTCCCCACAACCTACCCTAATGCAGGCTATGTCCTCCCCACAACCTGACATTAATGCAGGCGCTGTCCTCCACAAACCTGCCCTAATGCAGGCTCTGTCCTCCTCACAACCTGCCATTAATGCAGGCTCTGACCCCACAACCTGCCCTAATGCAGGCTCTGTCCTCCTCACAACCTGCCACTAATATAAGGCGCCAGCTCGAGTGGCTTAAGTACCCTGAGACCAGTGAGCTGCTTAAGTGTTGCCACGTCCGATATTGTTATTTCAAGTGGTCGACAGGGGTCGTGCTGTGGCCGGGTTGACATTTAATCAGGGTTGTTGTTGGGGTTCATTCACCTGGTGTTTGTCTGGGGTTAGTCGCTGTGAGTACACACTGTGAGTACACACTGTGAGTACGCAGTCACATTGTGTGTTCAGCGACAGAACCTTAAGTCACCCGCCCGCGTCCATTCACACCGTGTGAACTGTGCCCCGCTTCACTAACACCTCGTTTACTGTGTCCCACTTCACTAACACCTCGTGTACTGTGTCCCGCTTTACTAACACCTCGTGTACCCCGCCCTGCTTCACTAACACCTCGTGTGGCCCGCCCTGCTTCAGTAACACCTCCTTCACTGGGCCCTGCTTCACTAAAACCCCGTGTACCCCACCCTGCTTCACTAACACCTCCTGCACTGCGCCCTACTTCACTAACACCTCGTGTACCCCGCCCTGCTTCACTAACACCTTGTGTACCCCGCCCTGCTTCACTAACACCTCGTGTACTGCACCCTGCTTCACTAACACCTCGTGTAACCCGCCCTGCTTCACTAACACCTCGTGTACTGCGCCCTGCTTCACTAACACCTCGTGTAGTACCCCACCCTGCTTCACTAACACCTCGTGTACTGCACCCTGCTTCACTAACACCTCGTGTACCCCGCCCTGCTTCACTAACATCTCATGTACTGTGCCCTGCTTCACTAACACCTCGTGTACCCCGCCCTGCTTCACTAACACCTCGTGTACCCGCCCCACTTTACTGACACCTACTAGCCATCCCTTTTATCAATTTACAACAACAACACAAATTCGAGATATATAATTGTGTCCAATTAGCCTTTGTCAGTGTCAAAACTCATGATGGATGCAATGTTCGTTGTAGTGCCAGTTGATAGATCACCACATTGATGCATAATATAGACACATATATCTATAGTATATCTATACTATATATATATATGTATATATTTATATTTATTTTGTGTGTGTGATGAATTTATTTACCCAGCTCATAACGGATAAGTATGTTAACTTGTTTTCACCGCTGGGCAGCATTTCAAATTTCGTTTTAGTAATAACTTTTGGTTTCTTGTTTCTTCTTTATATATATATATATATATATATATTATATATAATCTATTATATACATATAAACGCTTGGAGAATTATTTATTATTTATTTATTCGATTTGGCTTGAGTTAAATATTAGCCAATCACCGTCGTCCGGCCTCTGGCTGCGTCCTTTGGCCCCGGCGGTTGCTCTCGAGACGGTCAAATCGTCACTTGCCTCCAGTTTTTTGCTTTTGAATTAGGTAGGGCATTTATCGCTCAGCCCGGAGTCGAATAAACGATCCAACCCAATCTGCTGGTCTCCTTGTCATTCGTAGGGAAGTCTTATATATATATATATATACATATATATATATATATATATATATATAATATATATAATTGAGTCAGTGAGCACTTTTTAAGGCGGCCCCGCGAGACTTCCCGGCTCAACAGGTGAAGGAGGTTTACGGATTAATGCCCTGCACCAAGTCACATGACTAAGCTAGGATTCCTTACAAGCGGTATGCGGTATGCGAATGCGAATGCGAATGCGGCAAAAAATCGAAACGCCTTGAAGTCAATGGGCTGCAACCCTTACATGCGGTATGCGAATGCGAATGCGAATGCGAATGCGAATGCGACAACTCGATCGGTCCCTGTAGCGATCGGTCCGGCATACGGTATGCGGCACGCAGGGTGTGAATAGAAACCTGAGTCTGTTGTGTCCATTAGTTTAACACTAGGAGAGGCAACTGAGCATTACGGAACAGTCTCACAGAGGGGTGCTAATTGGAAACACATGGTGAGCTGGGCACCGGGAGACATACGGTTAGGGGAAAGCTAAAAATGCTACCATATGCACAGAAATATGAATACTTATCTATAATTTGGTTATAATAAAGGTAGGAACCCCCATGTGACCTACGAAAAAGTACATAGATATACATCCAATATTTGGTCATATACAGTGCAGTAAAGAGTATACTTGTTTATTTTTATTTTTTAAATATAGCCAGTCATGTGCCGTCTGCCGCATGCCGCATACC
>CM059190.1:107443685-107479463 GCA_030323885.1 Branchipolynoe longqiensis | reverse complement strand
TGCAGCCCTCCACACCACCGTCAACCAGCAAGAGACCCTTGTCTGCAGACCCCCACACCACCTTCAACCAGCAAGAGACCCATGTCTGCAGCCCCCCACACCACCGTCAACCAGCAAGAGACCCATGTCTGCAGCCCCCCACACCACCATCAACGAGCAAGAGAACCTTGTATGCAGCCCCCCACACCACCATCAACCAGCAAGAGACCCATGTCTGCAGCCCCCCACACCACCGTCAACCAGCAAGAGACTCTTGTCTGCAGCCTCCACACCACCGTCAACCAGCAAGAGACCCTTGTCTGCAGCCCCCACACCACCGTCAACCAGCAAGAGACCCATGTCTGCAGCCCCCCACACCACCGTCAACGAGCAAGAGACCCATGTCTGCAGCCCCCCACACCATCGTCAACCAGCAAGAGACCCTTGTCTGCAGCCTCCACACCACTATCAACCAGCAAGAGACCCTTGTCTGCAGCCCTCCACACCACCATCAACCAGCAAGAGACCCTTGTCTGCAGCCCCCACACCACCATCAACCAGCAGCCCCCTCCCCCCAGAACCACAACGACGGACACCTTCACCCCACTTCCTGTCGTCTAAACACACCGGGCCCCAGGTCCGGTCCTTCCCCGGCAACCAGCGGACAGCAGTCCGGGAGACGTTGATGACGTCATCACGCGGCGTCCTTGACACATGGGGCGGGGATTCACAAAGCCTGCCATATCCGGTTCTACGGGGCTCCCCGCCACATGGCAGGAGCACCCGACGGCGTCTCGTGGCGGCAGCTGCCAGTTCCCTGTCCACCAATAACAGTATCGAACTTCACAGGCTGGGATTGTCCTTTGTTGGTATGTTTGCTTGTGTTTTAGAGTTCCCTCGTACGATGGTGTTGATTTTCCGCCATACTTTTAGATAAATATATTATGTTGATTTTTATCATTTATTTTAATTCCGGTTTTACAATTGCATGTGTCAATTTCTTTGAGTTTTTTTTTACATATTATTTGGATATATAATATATATTAAGTTGATTGTTATCAATATCAGCTAGTTTGATTTATTTCAAATTAACCTTTATCAAGTGAAAAGATACCAAATTAATGTTGGTGTGCAAATTGAAATACTGGACATTAGAGACTTCAGCAGTGACAACTTCTATTAAATTCACATCGTATTTAGTCCCTTGTAAGTTCTATGTAGCAATAAGTGTTCAAAGACTGAGCCGTTATCTAACTTGGATATATAGGAATACTAGGATCAAATCTAGGCCAGTTAATCTTTTGGTTTCGAAATGTTGGTGCTTTTATCGAGGTTCTGACAATATACAAGCGGACACTTTGAGCTCTGTCCTGCAACTGCATTTATTACTTATTAGCATGTCCTTATCTCAGCTATTGGTCACATGATCACCTTGTCAGTGTGTGTGTGTGTGTGTGTGCTGCGCGCTGCCGGAGCCCGTCAGAAACTCCCGCTGTCCTATACTACTTACACACCCCGCCCGTCACCCAGTCTGCTGAGACAGTCAGCTGAGACAGTCAGCTGAGACAGTCAGCGGAGACAGTCAGCTGAGGCAGTCAGCTGAGACAGTCAGCTGAGACAGTCAGCGGAGACAGTCAGCTGGGACAGTTAGCTGAGGCAGTCAGCTGAGACAGTCAGCGGAGACAGTCAGCTGAGACAGTCAGCGGAGACAGTCAGCCTGGACAGTTAGCTGAGACAGTCAACTGAGACAGTCAGCGGAGACAGTCAGCTGAGACAGTCAACGGAGACAGTCAGCTGAGACAGTCAGCTGAGACAGTCAGCGGATACAGTCAGAGTCTTCTACTTCTAGTTGTGTGCCGAGTCGCTCAATGCTCTGAATGTCACGGGGTCACCACCTCGCCGCTGGTCGTCCAGGGAGCGGGACGTAGCTCAGGCGGTAGAGTGTGCACCTGTGAAAGTGTCGGTCATCCTAATGACCCTGCTCAGTGGACCCATGTGCAGTTTACGTTATTTTCCATTTCAACCAATGGTCCACAACTGGTTCATCAAAGGCTGTGGTATGTGATGTCTTGTCTGTCGGAAAGTCCATATAAAAGACCCTTTTCTGCTTATAGGAAAGAGTAGCCTATGTGGCGGCAGTGGGTTTGCTCCAAAGAAATATGGCAGAATAACCTTATGGTTGACGTCGAATAGCCGATGATAGAAATCAATGTGCTCTAGAGGCGAAGCTTTGCTCTATCGGTCGTCCAGTCCCAGACACAAACAGGGGAACATTGAGAGAGGGACGAAGAGGAAATGTGGGTGTGGAGGTGTGGGGGGTAGGGGTGTCGGGGGTGGGGGGTGGGGGGTGGGGGAGGGGCGAGATAAATCGAGGTGGGAGAAGGGCGGGAAGGAGCAGTGGTCCGGGGGAGAGAGCGTTGTTTGTCTGTTTGTTTATTGGGGTCTTAAGACCGAGCAACATCGAATGTGATATCAAGACAAGCATCGACTCTTCACAATGCACACTGATACTGTATTTTCGCTGGTACCGACTGGGGGCACCATGGCGCGATATCCGACTTAGTCACAGTATCGTGATACTGGAAACACGAGCTCTTGTCTGCCATAGTAATGCCCAGCGCCAGTCAAGGCGGTGAAGGGCATGAGGGATGTGTGTTGCTACTCAGTGGTGTGTTCTGTAAAGCATTCCTTACACGCGGTATGTGGTATGCGGTATGCGGTATGCGGCATGTGGTATGCGAATGGCATGATTCCTTATACACGGTATGTGGTATGCGGTATGCGGCACACGACTGGCTATATTTAAAAAATAAAAATATAAACAATTATTCTCCATACTGCTCTGTATATGACCAAATATTGCATTTATATCTATGTACCTTTACGTATGTCACATGGGGGTTCCTACCTTTATTATAACCAAATTATAGATAAGTATTCATATTTCTGTGCATATGGTAGCATTTTTAGCTTTCCCCTAACGTATGTCTCCCGGGTGCCCAGCTCACCATGTGTTTCCCCTCCTCACCCCTGTGTGAGACCGTTCCGTAATGCTCAGTCACCTCTCCTAGTGTTAAACTAATGGACACATCAGACTCAGGTTTCTATTCGCACCCCGCTTGCCGCATGCCGCATGCCGCACCGATCGCTACATGGACCGATCGGAAAAATGCATTCGCATTCGCATTCGCATTCACATTCGCATACCATGTGTAAGGAATGTAGCTCATAGGCTTCAAGGCGTTTCGATTTTTTGTCGCATTCGCATTCGCATTTGCATACCGCATACCACGTGTAAGGAATGCGCCCTTTAGTCTCGTGCACTGCTATTATCTGTTGTTCATCACTTATGTGTGTTGTGTATCGCTGTTATAAATAACTTATATTATATTTGTGTGTCTTTGATGTGTACTGTGTAGTGCTGTGTAGTGTTGTGTATAGCTGGTGTGTGTCGTGTGCCGTTCCTCTGTGTTGTATGACAAAGTTGTGTGCCGTGTACTGCTGTGGTGTGTTTATTATACACCGCTCCTGTGTGTTGGGTACCGCCCCTGTGTGTTGAGTACTAATGTTTTGTGGTGTGTACTGCTCGTGTGTGTTGTGTACCGCTCCCGTGCATTGCGTATTGCTCATGTGTCATGTGTATTGCTCGTGTGTGTTGTGTACCACTTATGTGTCTTATGTACCTCTCCTATGTGTTGCATGCCACTGTTGGGTGGTGTGTACCGCGGTTGTGCGCTATATATTGTGTACCGCTGGTGTGCGGTGTGTACCGCTGTTAAAGTGTCGTGTACGTTCACGTCGTGTGTGCCGTTGTTAGGTGTCTTGTACCCCAGGGGCCATATGCAGGAGTCAGTGTTAGCGGGGTTTCGTGTTAGAGCCTATTACCGTTTAGCTATCACCGAATTCGGGAAATCTGTCAAGTCGTATGCAGGAGCACGTAACACTTTCATTATAGCTAAACGTGAATTTATTTATAGATTTGGGAAATCCCTCTGCATTTGTAGCCATATATTAGCTCAAATCTATTGAATGCGATCATATTTAACAGAATTACATATGCAATAAGTGAAATTGTATCAATTTAACCCTAAATTCGAAGCGTTATTAAGGCAACCGCCGCATTGGCGGCGATATTAATAGTTATATTTTCGAATCGACGAACGTAAAGTAAACAAATCGCCGCAACCGCCGCATCGACGTCGCTTTCCATACTGGCAGCGGTGGCCATTTGTTTACTTTATTCGTCGATTCGAAAATATAAGTATTAATATCGCCGTTATGGCGGACCCCCCAGCGTTAATATTGCTTCGAATTTAGGGTTAATTTCATGAAATTTCACTTATTGCGTATTTAATTCTGTTAAATATGATAGCATTTAATAGATTTGGCTACAACGTTACGCTAACACCGCCCGTAAACGTCATATGAAACGGGGTTAGTTTCGCGGACCTTAAACGCACGGTGTTACCGTAAGACGGCCTCCTGCATACCGACTTTTCGGCGTTAAACCAGAAATCCCCTGTAAACGCGTTTTGGCTCGATAACACTGACTCCTGCATATGGCCACTGGTGTGCGGTGTGTACCGTGTTTAGACGTCGTGTACCTGCCCGTCGTGTACCATGGTGAGATGTACCTAGGCGCATTGTCTCTGCCCGTCGCGGTGTCAGTCAGTGACCACTCCCCTCCACACGCCGCCTGCTTGTCTCTCACCGCCCGACTCGACCATGGAAACGCGGCGAGGCGGGCCGGGGTCAGTGAAGCGTGGCCAGTATTTGTAATAAGCTGCGCGCGGGAATAACGGCACCGACCGGCCATTTGTCGGACACGGCCTTAATGAAGTGCTTTACAATTTGACGGACGGTGGCGGAGAGGGAGTGTGGGGGTGGACGGGAGGGGGGGGACACGGAACCCCGGGCCGCCTATTGAACACGCCGGGCGCTGACAGCCCGCGAGGTGGCGCCTCTTCAATCCTTAATGGCGCAGTTAGATCAATATTGATATGTAACACTAATGCCTACTGAGTTCACGTGGACATTTTTCACTGGTATTGATTTGATGGGGAGGGGGGGGGGGGCAGGGGAATAGGGGCGGGGTATGTTACACCATGCTTGCTCACCGCTGGTTTAACCTTGTTGACATGTCAACATGACTACATACCGCAGACCAGTTTGGTGATCGGCATTCACAGGATAAGGCAAGGACCGTCATCGGACCCCGAACTCCACACACCCAGAACGCACCACACCCGCAGTCGGCTATAGTCGGTAATAGTCGGTTATAGTCGGTTATAGTCGGTTATAGTTGGTCACTGTCAGTTATAGTCAGTTATCATAGCTGATTATATCCAGTTATAGTAGGGTAGAGTCGATTATAGTCGGTTATAGTCGGTTATAGCCGGCTATAGTCGGTTATAGTTGGTTTATAAACGATTATAACCGATCACAGCTGGTTATAGCTGTCTACAGTCGGCTATAGTCGATTATAGTCGGTTATAGTCGGTTATAACTTATAGTCAGTTATAGTCGGTTATAGTCGGCTATGGTTTGTTATAGTCAGCTATAGTCGATTATAGTCGGCTATAGTTGGTCATAGTCAGTTATAGTCGGTTATAGTCGGTTATATTCGGCTATGGTTTGTTATTGTCGGCTATAGTCGGTCGTAGTCGGTTGTAGTCGGTCGTAGTCGGTCGTAGTCGGTCATAGTCGGTCATAGTCGGTCATAGTCGGTCATAGTCGGTCATAGTCGGTCATAGTCAGTCATTGTTTGTTGTTGTTGTTTTATGTCCTAGCAACATCTAAGGTCATATCAGGACGGGTACCGACTTGTGACAGTGCATGCTCATGGCAACTTTATAGTGCTAGCCCACTGGGAGACCAGACCACCAGCACCATGACCTGATATCCCACTCAGTCACATTATCCTGACACTGAGCCAACCAGTCCTTGCCTAATAATGCCGAGCGCCTGGCTAGGAAGCGAAAAGTATCAATTTTAAAGTCATTGGTTTAATTCAATTAGCTTAATTCGATTTAATGTGATTGGTTTGACTCGACCAGGATTCGAACCCATGACCCCATGGTCTACCAACACGGGAGACGGACGCTCTAACTCATTCGGCCATCCCGTCTGGTTGCATAGTCGGTTACAGTCGGCTATGGTTTGTTATAGTCGGCTATAGTTGATTATAGTCGATTATAGTCAGTCATAGTCGGTTATAGCTGGTCACGTCGGTTATAGTCGTATCACTCCACAGACAAAGCGGTGTCAGTGCCACAGTCAGGTCTCGGAGGGCCGAGATCTGTGACCTCTGGCCCTGACGTTGGCTCTCGTTTTCACGAGAACTGACGTCCTGCTCTTAGATGCATTCTGGGTAATGATGGCTGCTCACGTGTCTCGGTGAGTCACCAGGGGGAGAGGACTTTGCCAACCCGCCCCCCAATCGCCGGCTTCACCATGCAGCGTCTCCCGCCAACACAGCGCCGCCTCGTTCTGACGGAGCGTCTGGGGATCAGGTCGGACCCTGCTGTATTTAAACTGCACGGTCCGATGCTTTTGAGTTTCTGTGATTTTCGGAGATAAATGAAGAGTTGAGGCGCAAAACCCTGTAAACGACAATTCACGAATTGAGCTAAACATTGGAATCAAACCTTCAATTTTTTTTTTTTTAAATCCCACTTTTCTGTTCATTCCTCCATAATCATGTGATCATAAGAAAAGTGGAATTAGTGAGAAATTAAATTATTTTCTAGTCAACATCTTTTATTTAAACTGCATTTTGTGATCGGCATTTGACGGGGATTGTCGCCTGAACTCTTCGAATATACTAACGTTGAACATTATAATCTACCAACCTTTCGTTTGCAGTAACTTTGTTTTAAAGCTGCATTGTTCGATAAAAACATGAAATTTTCAAAAGCAAAACATTTATCTAGAGTTGAACCTATATCTCCAACTTGGATACGGGTCAACTTAGTAAGTATGTCTTGATATATATAAGGACACACTAAAGCTAGGATTCCTTACACGCGGTATGCGGTATGCGAATGCGAATGCGAATGCGGCAAAAAATCGAAAAGCATCTAAGTCAATGGGGGTGATTCCTTACACGCGGTATGTGGCATGCGGCATGCGAATACTGAATCGGTCCATGTACGATCGGTGCGGCATGCGAATGCGAATGCTGCTGCGTTTGCCATAGAGAACAGTGGTGAGGAAACCTGACACTGTGTGTGGGTGTGGGTGTGGGTGTGGGTGAAAGGACCCATCCCGTAATCACGCCGCACACCGCATGCCGCATGCCGCATACCGTGTGTAAGGAATCCTAGCTTAACCTAGGATTCCTTACACACCACGGTATGTGGCATGCGGCATGCGCATGCGGCATGTGGTGATTATACACGGTATGCGGCATGCGGCAGACGGCACATCACTGGCTATATTTAAAAAATAAAAATAAACAAGTATACTCCATACTGCACTGTATATGGCCTAATATGGAATGTATATCCATGTAACTCTTGGTACTGCACATGGAGGTTCCTACCTTTATAATTACCAAATTATAGATAAGTATTCATATTTTTGTGGCTCTGGTAGCATTTTTACCAACCCGAACCCCCACCACCACCACCACCACTACTGCACTTGGTGTAGATACAGGGCTAAAGACTATCAGTCGCCTCCTCCAGCCTTATATCAATGGACAAATGCGACTGATGCTTTTCTATTCACACCACCCTGTCCCGGCTGTCTGTAATTATCAGTCGCCTCCTCCAGCCTTATATCAATGGACAAATGCGACTGATGCTAATCTATTCGCACCCCCGTGTCGCATGCCGCATGCCGGACTGATCGCTACAGGGACCGATCGAGTTGTCGCATTGACTTCAAGGCGTTTCGATTTTTTGCCGCATTCGCATTCGCATTCGCAGATCGCATACCGTGTGTAAGGAATCCTAGCTTAAGTCTATTTAATTTAGGTTGTTATTGCTGAAGCCTGTGGGGTCAAGCATTCCAACATTATATTTGCATGTTTACACTTAAAATATCTTCACCAAAGTTAGTCATTTTAAATCAAAGTTATTTCCAGCTAATGTAAGGTACATTCTAAATATCAACCTAGTAATACCGACCCACCCACGGGGAGGCTAATGACTAACACGTGTACATATATATACATATACATAAACAATACCCACCGAGGAGTTTGCAAAATCCAGCAACCGGAAACGGAAATAGGCCTCTATGGGCGCCGCCATTTGTAAACTCGTGTTGAATAACAAATCCAGCAAACGGAAACAGAAATCGCTCGTATGCAGCAAGAGGGTGGGCGACAGCGATTGGTCACTGCCATTGAATTTACCGATACGTGCAGTGCAAACCCTGATTATATTCAAAATTAATAGAAATAAAGAATAATTTGGCATAAACATGGATGGACAAATGCAATATTAATAGTTTATTCCACGGAAACGACGGCCGTATTCGATTATCATGACCGCGACTTGGAACACCTTAATAATGCTCCGCCGCAGAGTAGCATAACACGATTCGCGCAACAAATACACTGGTCCCTCACTACACATCTTCCATATATGGTCGGATGACATCACCAGGACCAGTGTACGTGTTACTCAGCACTACTCTGCAGCGGATCTGTCAAGGCCATAAGTCCATAGGCCCAATTTACAGTATTCGGGGTCAGCGATTGGTTAATAATATATCAAAATAAATGCCAGCTGCAAAACTTTGAATTCATTAAAAACTAAATCAATAGAAATAAAGAACAATTTGGCATAAACATGGATGCACAAATGCAATATTAAATTTCTATGGTATAGACTACATCATGGTTATCAGGACCAGGACTCGGGTCACCCGAGTTGCTAGAATTTCAAATCGAACACCCCGAGTGGAGTAAAAGAATACATGCCCCATCATAAAATACTTTGCTGTAGTTATATAGGGGGGTCGGTCCTAAGCATTGCTTATTCATATTATATTTATCGCAGGAAATGATAATTGATAGAAACACAAAACCATCAGAATACACAACGCTAAAATAAGCAAGTTAGGAGATATTTGAGGTGTAAGCATACTAACTTAATGTTGGCATGCTTGTCAACACTCTGACCACTTAGTTCTCAGCAGTAACACTAACAGTTCTATTAAATTAGTAACATGAGTTTCTATGCAGCAGGACGCAGTGTTTTAACCGCTAATGGCTGACATTGTTTCCCTACAGCAGAAAGCCACACTCTAAAAACAAACAGAACTGATTGACTTATAGTGATATGGCGGCGGGTACCGTGTAGTGTTTGTGTGTATAATGGTGGCGTTCACAGTAGCGCCCCCTGGGATATCCTCTCTCTGGGTAGATTGGGTGGTGGACATGAAATCCTACTTTCACATATTGAATTATCTAATTTCATTACACCGCTATGGATGCTGATGCTGCTGTGTTTGTTTCAACGCCGCAAATGGCTGCCATCAATGGATGCAATCAATAGCTGCTGTCAATTGCTGCTGTCAATAGCTGGCATCAATGGATGCTGTCAATGGCTGCCATCAATGGCTGGAATCAATGGATGCTGTCAATGGCTGCCATCAATGGCTGTAAGCAATAGCTGGCATCAATGCCTGTGCTCAATGGCTGCCATCAATGGCTGCCATCAATAGCTGCTGTCAATGGATGCCATCGACGGCTGCTATCAATAGCTGCCATCAATGGCTGCCATCAATGGCTGGCATCAATAGCACCATCAATGACTGCTGTCAATGGCTGCTGTCAATAACTGTTGTCTATGGCTGCCATGAATAGCTGCTGTCAATGGCTGCCATCAATAGCTGCTGTCAATAGCTGGCATCAATGGCTGCCATCAATGGCTGCCATCTATGGCTGCCATCAATGGCTGGCATCAATGGCTGGCATCAATGGTTGCCATCAATTGTTTCTGTCAATGACTGGCATCAACTGCTGCTGTCAATAACTGGCATCCATGGCTGCCACCAATGACTGCTTTCAATGGTTGCCATTAATGGTTGCCATCAATGGCTGGTGTCAATGGTTTCTGTCAATGGTTGCCATCAATCCCTGCTGTTAATTGCTGGCATCAATGGCTTCCATCAATGGCTGCTGTCAATGGCTGCCATCAATGGATGCCATCAATAGCTGCTATCAATGGCTGCCACCAATGGCTGCCATCAAAAGCTGCAGTCGATGGCTGTGGTCAATGGCTGCCATCAATAACTGCTGGCAATGGCTGTCATCAATGGCTGCTTTCAATGGCTGCCATCAAAGGCTGCCATCACTAGCTGCCATCAGTGGCTGCCATCAATGTCTGGCATCAACAGCTGTGGTTAATGGCTGGCATCAATGCATAAAGTCCACGGCTTGAATCTGTGTTTGTGTAGGCAAGCTATAATGAAATCAATACGGGCAAGAAGAGAAAGGAAGAGTATAAAGAATGAAAGTAGAGAGAGAGACAATGCCCTCAGGTTTATTATTTATAGTGGTACATGGACCTGGTATGGCATACCACCTGACCGTGTTCTCCAATGAGAATCAAGCATTTACAGTTCCACCAATGAACATCAAGCATTCCTGTGTCACCATGTCTACTGTGATCTGCCCACCACCACCATGCTGTGTGACCCCCTTGGCCACCAGCTGCCTGAGCTGAGTGTGTGGTGATCTGTGACTAACAGAGGGGGAATGGGGTAGTGGGTAGAGCTCCAACTGCCCCTTACACACTATCTCTAGTGCCTCTTTCACACTATCTGACTAATAGACAATGACTATTGACCATAACTAAAGTATCAGCAGCAACTACATAAATACATTCATGTACCTGGCACTATATACCTTTTACCATTATAGACCATTTGCATTCCCCCACCAATGCGCTTTATCGGAATATTTTACAAATGGCTGCCATTAATAGCTGCCGACAATGTCTGCCATCAATAGGTGCTATCAATGGATGGCATCAATGGCTGGCATCAATGGCTGTCATCAATGGCTGCTGTCAATGGCTGCCATTGATGGTTGCCATTAATGGCTGGCGTCAATGTCTGCTGTCAATGGCTGGTATCAATGGCTGCCACCAATGGATGATGTCAATGGTTCCCATCAATGGTTGCCATCAATGGCTGGTGTCAATGGTTTCTGTCAATGGTTGCCATCAATGGCTGCTGTCAATGCCTGGTGTCAATGGCTGTCACCAATGGCTGCTGTCACTGGCTGCAGTCAATGGCTGCTGCCAATGGCTTCCACCAATGGCTGTTGTCAATGACTGCCATCAATAGCTGCCATAAATGGCTGCCATCAATGGCTGCTGTTAATGGCTGCCATAAATGGTTTCCATCAATGGCTGGTGTCAATGACTGGTGTCAATGGTTGCCGTTAATGGATGGCATCAATGGTTGCTATCAATGGTTGCCATCAATGGTTGACATTAATGGCTGGGATCGATGGCTGCCACCAATGGCTGCTGTTAATGGTTGCTGTCAACGGTTGCCATCAACAGCTGGTATCACTGGTTTACTGAGCGCCTGGCTAGGAAGAAACAAGTATCAATTTTTCTGTCATTGGTTTGACTCGACCATGGTTCGAACCCATGAACCCATAGGTTTAGATCCCCCGATCTCCCAAAACCGGAGACAGACGCTCAATTCATTCGGTCATCGCGTCTGGTCAGTTAAACCACGAGTAGAGACGGCTGTCAGATAACTCCACGTTCATACGCGGCTCGGCAGGCAGACGGTGGAAGCAGGACGAGGTCTGGGTGATCAGAAGGGGGTCGAGGCGGACATCAATGGGGTATAACTATATAAGGCCGGCGAGGTTAAATGTCTATGTGTGTGTGTGGAGTGGGGGGGGGTGCCTTGTAATCCCAGGTCCACTTTAAATTAGATTTGTAACAAGGCACATACTACTTTAATCTGTACACTACACAGCATAACAACGCGTCCCGGATGCGTCATAATGAGCCAGGAGCTGAATGGATGTATCTGATGTATAGCATATTGTGCGAGTATAAAGGCGCTGATTGGAATTATTATTCATGTATTGTGCCGATTATTCTGTTTATACATATACAACTTATTATAAAGATACACACACCGCCCTGGCCGAGCCTCCAGCACCTGATCAGGCTGATATGACCCAGACGCGTGTACACTAAAGATCCGTCCGCCCTTAGCTCTCTGTCCATCACCCCCCCCCCTGCCCCCACCGCACCCCCTGGCGGCCCGCCGGTGTACCCAGGTGCCCCACAATGCACTGCTCTCTCCGCGCCCCGCCCCCGCACTGCGTCCCCTCCCCGCCCCGCAGGTGTACCCACAATGCACTGTTCCTTCTCCTCCCCCCCCCCCCCCGCCACCGCCCCCTGACGGCCGGCTGGTGTGCCCACAATGCCCTGCTCCCCGCTTGCTGACTGGTCGGTGCAGGCTGCTCGCAGTGCACCCAGGGACGCCCCCTCCCTACCACCTCAACCCCCCACCCACCCACACCTCCACCACGCACCCCCACACACCGCCCCTCAGCGCCAGACCTGAATGGTGACCCCACACCGGCCCCTCCACTCCGCGCCTCCCTCCAGGGGCCTCAGGCACGGCTCCTTCTTGGGGGGGTGGGGGGGGGAGAGTGGGGGGGAAGGAGGTATTTAATTTGTTGGGTTTATGTGCTTTGAGTGGTATGTGTGTTGTGTATGTGTATATGAGTGGTACGTATGTTGTGTATGTGGATGTGAGTTGTATGTGTGTGGTGTATGTGGATGTGAGTGGTGTGTTGTGTATGTGTATATCAGTGGTATG
The DNA here is from genome assembly GCA_030323885.1 of Branchipolynoe longqiensis. Lineage (NCBI taxonomy): Eukaryota > Metazoa > Annelida > Polychaeta > Phyllodocida > Polynoidae > Branchipolynoe > Branchipolynoe longqiensis. The sequence goes on along the minus strand of CM059190.1, from coordinate 107,466,668 downwards.
TGTGTTGGGTATGTGTATGTCAGTGGTATGTGTGTTGTGTTTGTGTATGTCAGTGTTGTGTGTTGTGTATGTGTATATCAGTGGTATTTGTGTTGTGTATGTGTATGTGAGTGGTATGGGTGGTGTGTATGTGAATGGTATGTGTGTGGTGTATGTGTATGTGAGTGGTTTGGGTGTTGTGTATGTGTATGTGAGTGGTATGTGTGTTGTGTATGTGTATGTGAGGGTATGTGTGGTGTGTATGTGTATCTAAGTGGTACGTATGTTGTGTATGTGAGGGGTATGTGTGTTGTGTATGTGTATGTGAGGTATGTGTGTTGTGTATGTGTGTGAGTGGTGTGTGTTGTGTATGTGTATATGGGTGGTATGTGTGTTGTGTATGTGTATGTGAGTGATATGTGTGTTGGGTATGTGTATGTGAGGGGTATGTGTGTTGTGTATGTGTATGTGAGTGATATGGGTGGTGTGTATGTGTATGTGAGTGATATGCGGTGTGTATGTGTATGTGAGTGGTATGTGTGTTGTGTATGTGTATGAGAGTGGTATGTGTGTTGTGTATGTGTATGTGAGTGGTATGTGTGGTGTGTATGTGTATATGAGTGATATGTGTGGTGTGTATGTGTATCTGTGGTATGTGTGTTGTGTATGTGAGTGATATGTGTGTTGTGTATGTGTATATTAGTGGTATGTGTGTTGTGTATGTGTATATGAGTGATATGGGTGGTGTGTATGTGTATATGAGTGGTATGTGTGTTGTGCATGTGTAAGTGAGTGGTATGTGTGGTGTGTATGTGTATATGAGTGGTATGTGTGGTGTGTATGTGTATGTGAGTGGTATGTGTGTATGTGCATGTGAGTGATATGGGTGTTGTGTGTGTGAGTGGTATGTGTGTTGTGTATGTGTAAGTGTGTGGTATGTGTGTTGTGGATGTGTATGTGAGTGGTATGTGTGTTGTGTATGTGTATGTGAGTGATATGTGTTGTGTATGTGTATGTGAGTGATATGTGTGTTGTGTATGTGTATGTGAGTGGCATGTGTGGTGTGTATCTGTATGTGAGTGATATGTGTGTTGTGTATGTGTATGTGAGTGATATGTGTGTTGTGTATGTGTAAGTGCGTGGTATGTGTGTTGTGTATGTGTATGTGAGTGATATGTGTTTTGTGTATGTGTATGTGAGTGGTATGTGTGTTGTGTATGTGTATGTGAGTGGTATGTGTATTGTGTATGTGTATGTGAGTGGTATGTGTGTTGTGTATGTGTATGTGAGTGATATATGTGGTGTGTATGTGTATGTGAGTGATATGTGTGTTGTGTATGTGTATGTGAGTGGTATCTGTGGTGTGTATGTGTATGTGAGTGATATGTGTGTTGTGTATGTGTATGTGAGTGATATGTATGTTGTGTATGTGTATGTGAGTGATATGTTTGTTGTGTATGTGTATGTGGGTGGTATGTGTGTTGTGTATGTGTATGTGAGTGATATGTGTGTTGTGTATGTGTATGTGAGTGATATGTTTGTTGTGTATGTGTATGTGAGTGATATGTGTGTTGTGTATGTGTATGTGAGTGGTATGTGTGGTGTGTATGTGTATGTGAGTGATATGTGTTGTGTATGTGTATGTGAGTGATATGTGTGTTGTGTATGTGTATGTGAGTGATATGTTTGTTGTGTATGTGTATGTGACTGGTATGTGTGGTGTATATGTGTATGTGAGTGATATGGGTGTTGTGTATGTGTATGTGAGTGATATGTTTGTTGTGCATGTGTATGTGAGTGGTATGTGCGGTGTATATGTGTATGTGAGTGGTATGTGTGGTGTGTATGTGTATGTGAGTGATATGTGTGTTGTGTATGTGTATGTGAGTGATATGTGTGTTGTGTATGTGTATGTGAGTGATATGTTTGTTGTGTATGTGTATGTGAGTGGTATGTGTGTTCTGTATGTGTATGTGAGTGGTATGTGTGGTGTGTATGTGTATGTGAGTGATATGTGTGTTGTGTATGTGTATGTGAGTGGTATGTGTGGTGTGTATGTGTAAGTGCATGGTATGTGTGTTGTGGATATGTATGATGTGCTTGTGATGTGTTTGTGCTTGTGGCGTGTGCAACTATGGCTATGTGTACGTATGACTGTATCGATATTACATGGATGGATGTGAGAATGTTCATGCTATTGAGAATGTATAATTAGAAGTCTTCTTCTGTATTCATTTGGTAAAGTTTCAATGTAGGACACGGTCAGTTAGACAAGGGGTATTTAACTATTATATATGAATGCCAGTTTAACAGGAATGTTCTAGCGTTACCACACCATGGTTAGATATGTGGGTTTGTTACCACACCATGGTTAGATATGTGGGTTTGTTACCACACCATGGTTAGACAAGGGGTATTTCACTATTATATATGAATGCCAGTTTAACAGGAATGTTCTAGCATTACCACACCATGGTTCGATATGTGGGTTTGTTACCACACCATGGTTAGATATGTGGGTTTGTTACCACACCATGGTTAGATATGTGGGTTTGTTACCACACCATGGTTAGATATGTGGGTTTGTTACCACACCATGGTTAGATATGTGGGTTTGTTACCACACCATGGTTAGATATGTGGGTTTGTTACCACACCATGGTTAGATATGTGGATTTGTTAGTTACAGTTTCCTGTTTTAATGTTGATAGTCACCTGACAGCAATGTGTGATTACCTCTCCAATATGTATCATGTTTTGAAAGTGAAAATAAAGAGAGGTCATTAGTACATTACACATTAGCGTGTCGACAGACAATTCAGAGGAATCCTAGCGCCGTGCTCACATGGGGACTTGGATTCAGTAAATGTGTCAGGCTTGCCAGGTCACAGTTCCACACTGTTGGCAGCCACCAGTGACATTAGGACGCCAGGCTCCACAAGCAGACTAACTAATTGAACCCCAACCATGACGGAGCCGGCCCGCAGAGCTGATGGCCCGATGAGGGGCGTTCAGCGGCTGACCCTGGCCGCCCTTTCCCGGGCCGCCCGTCCTCGGGCCGCCCTTTCCCGGGACGCCCGTCCCCGGGCCGCCCGTCCCCGGACCGTCCGTTTCCGGGCCGTCCGTTCCCGGGTCGCCCGTCCCCGGGCCGCCCGTCCCCGGGCCGTCCGTTCCATGGCCGTCCGTTCCCGGGCCGCCCGTCCACGGGCAGTCCGTTCCCGGGCCGCCCTCCTCGGCCCTAGCGCCCTCAGGAGTGGTTTGTAGCGTGACAGTCCCCGATTATCGCCCATCACGAGAGACGCCTACTAAGTCGACCGCCATTATTGGAATAAAAGCCTCATCTTAATACTAAATAAGCAACCAATCAAGGTAAAGCCGCATTGCGGATGGCAATAGCTGAATCAATCAACACCGACAAAGAACTCGTGTAAATTACTCAGTGTGATGGCGCAGATGGGTGAGGTGGTCCGTAGGTGGGTTTCCGCGATGTGTGGCGGAGGCCAACTTTACTGCGGCCAGTTTCATTAACATTTCGCCGGTGATTTCCTCCCAAGTATGGCGCCGCGACTAATGCCCATAACCCCTAGCACCTTCAGGGTGTGCGGCACGTGGTGGGTGGCATGTGGTGTGTGGTGTGTGGTGTGTGGTGGGTGGCGTGTGGCGTGTGGTGTGTGGTGTGTGGTGTGTGGTGTGTGGTGGGTGGTGGGTGGTGTGTGGTGTGCGGTGGGTGGTGTGTGGTGCGTGGTGCGTGGTGTGTGGTGTGTGGTGTGTGGTGTGTGGTGTGTGGTGAGGGTGACGGGTGAGGGGTGAGGGGTGTGTGGCATGTGGTGTGTGGCATGTGATGTGTGATGTGTAGTGTGTGATTGTGGCATGTGGTGTGTGGTGTGTGGTGGGTGGTGCATAGTGTGTGATGTGTGGTGTGTGGTGTATAGCATGTGGCATGTGAGGTGTGGCATGTGGTGGGTGACATGTGGTGTGTGATGTGTGGCATGTGGTGCATGGTGTGTGGCGTGTGGTGCATGGTGTATGGTGTATGGTGTATAGTGTGTGGCGTGTGGCTTTTGCCGTGTGGCGTGTGGCATGTGGTATGTGATGTGTGGCATGTGGTGGGTGACATGTGGTGTGTGATGTGTGGCATGTGGTGCATGGTGTGTGGCGTGTGGTGCATGGTGTATGGTGTATGGTGTATAGTGTGTGGTGTGTGGCTTTTGCCGTGTGGCGTGTGGCATGTGGTGGGTGACATGTGGTGTGTGATGTGTGGCATGTGGTGCATGGTGTGTGGCGTATGGTGCATGGTGTATGGTGTATGGTGTATAGTGTGTGGCATGTGGCTTTTGCCGTGTGGCGTGTGGCATGTGTTATGTGTCATGTGCTTAAAGCTGCTTGTTGTGAGCTGCACGCGGTGCCAGTCGGAGTCACGTGGTCGGCGCGATACGACACGTGGTCAACATGCAGCGTCACGTGGACGGCGCATCGGTGTCACGTGGTCGCCGCCTCGGCGTCACGTGGTCGGCGTCACGTGGTCGGCACGGCGTCACGCGGCTCCTGGTATTTACTTGGTGCGTCGAGCTAAACGACGCGCACTTGTGTACATCCACAAAACTTACTTACCTAGAAAATCCAAAAAAACTAACATAGATTACTAACCACAACCCATAATCTTAAGAAACACAGACCGATAACTGCCCAGCATTGAAAACAGTCATCCGAGCTTATATGCTATGGACAGCATAAACATCCCATCAACAACAAAACAACAACAACAAAACAACTCCCCTCACCCCTCCCTCCACACACACTCTGTTCAGCAGCCCCTCATCCCCTCCATGCACACTAGGAAACCAAACACTGGAAAGTGTAAATCACTACAAATACCTACGCCTAGAACTGGATAGCCAGCTAAACTACAATCTGTGTTTAACAAAGATCATACAAAAAGTAAATCACAAACTATGGCTATTTGCTAAACTAAGAAACTATATGACACAAGATATGTCAATAAAAATCTTCAACGGCATGGTACTCCCCTACTTTGACTATGGGGATGTAATCTACATGGGTGCTACAAAAGAGCTACTTAAAAAATTGCAGATACTACAAAATAAGGCCCTGAAAATATGCCTGAAAGTAGACAAACTACACCCCACTTATGACCTACACAAAAGAACTAAAGTAAAGCTACTAGAAAACAGAAGGATAATCCACCTAAAAACATTAGCATATGGATATAGCCAAGACATTAAGCGTCTAACCCAACCACTAAGGGACACCAGAGCAAGCAAGGCACCACTAAGCCAGATCAAAGCCCATGAAAGGAGCACACTGGAAATGGCCGCCAAGGCATGGAATGCGCAAACGGTGAAAGAAAGACAAATCCCTGACCTAAAAACGTACAAAAAATATCTGTGCAAAATAAAAACTGGGAACCCCAACTGAACTGCACCACAAGGGGGCAGGTGATATGTCACGGCCCACCAACTGGACAACCCAGGGCGGGATAACCGGAAATATAAAAGCCAGATAACATATCCAACAACAATATAAATGAAATCAATTTCAAACAAACATAACTCAACCACCTATTACGTACAACCCTATGGACATGTAAATAAAATAGGCTAGTATAGAATTAAGTAGAAAAAAGCGGAAAACTCTTCCCAAGCAAACCCCAAAACACTAACATAGAACCTTAAGAAAACAACTAACATGGTAATAGGAATAGAACAAAAATACAATGCCAAGAGGGCCCAAACAAACTAACATAGGCTACTAAACGTACCAACATACTATCTATCTGCTACTGAAATGCAGACAATCATCAAATAACTTATCAGCAACTACTGCTTGGTAAGACAACACCAACACTACAGCTGGCCAGCATTGAAAACAAGCCTGGGTACCCGGGCTTACATGCTATGGACAGAATAAATACAGCCTCAATAAAAAAAATAATAAATAAAATTTTAAAAAACAAACAAACACTGCATTCAGCGCCCTCCTCCACCGGCACGTCACCCCCTCACGTACTGCCTCGCACACACTGCATTCAGCACCCTCCTCCACCGGCACGTCACCCCCTCACGTACCGCCTCGCACACACTGCATTCAGCACCCTCCTCCACTGCCACGTCACCCCCTCACGTACTGCCTCGCACACACTGCATTCAGTGCCCTCCTCCACTGCCACGTCACCCCCTCACGTACTGCCTCGCACACACTGCATTCAGCACCCTCCTCCACTGCCACGTCACCCCCTCACGTACTGCCTCGCACACACTGCATTCAGCACCCTCCTCCACTGCCACGTCACCCCCTCATGTACTGCCTCGCGCACACTGCATTCAGCACCCTCCACCACTGCCACATCACCCCCTCACGTACTGCCTCGCACACACTGCATTCAGCGCCCACCTCCACCGGCACGTCACCCCCTCACGTACTGCCTCGCACACACGGCATTCAGCACCCTCCTACACTGCCACATCACCCCCTCACGTACTGCCTCACACACACTGCATTCAGCGCCCACCTCCACTGCCACGTCACCCCCTCACGTACTGCCTCACACAAGTATATATATTAACAACTGCAGTAGTGCACAGTAATAGATGCATCACTAACTTACACAGCACAGTCATGTATGTTGATACATGTATCAACAACTCAAACACCACAGTTGTGTACACTGATATATAACCAATAACTTACACAGCACCATCATGTATGTTGATACATGTATCAATAACTCAAACCACACAGTTGTGTACACTGATATATGCCAATATCTTACACAACACAGTCATGTACATTGATATATGGTACATTAATGTGATGCTACATTCTTAACAATGTGAAGTTACAGTTACACTAATATGATGCTATATTCATGACAATGTGAAGTTACAGTTACACTAATGTGATGCTACATTCATAATAATGTGAAGTTACATTTACACTAATGTGATTCTATATTCATAGCAATGTGAAGTTACATTTACACTAATGTGATGCTACATTCATAACAATGTGAAGTTACATTTACACTAATGTGATTCTATATTCATAACAATGTGAAGTTACATTTACACTAATGTGATGCTACATTCATAGCAATGTGAAGTTACATTTACACTAATATGATGCTATATTCATAACAATGTGAAGTTACATTTACACTAATGTGATGCTACATTCATAGCAATGTGAAGTTACATTTACACTAATGTGATGCTATATTCATGACAATGGGATATTTAATTTACACTAATGTGTTGCTACATACATCACATTACGATGCTACATTTACACTAATGAGACATTTTATGTACAACAATCGAACAATAGAGTTGCGCTAATTGAACATGATAGTCGCATTAATGAGACTTTAAGCCTGTAACAATTGAATGTTATGTTTACTACAATTAAGAGTTATATTCTAAAAGCGCATATGCTGTATCAACGACACTAGCACGGCGTACCCCCACTAAGTGGACATTATAGTGATAACGACCGGGCATTGTCTGCCTAACAATGGGGCGTCATGTTGGCACTGAAGTTAGTGCGCGAGGTGCAGGTGGCAATGTGGGGTGGTGGGGTGGTGGGGTGGGGTATTGGTGGGAGCAGTGTGGGAGTGCTGGGGGGGGGGGGGGGTACTTATTTAATCACGTAAACACCTTCGGTATGTCGTGGAGAGGACACTATTCTATACCAAGCTAAGCTAAATCAAAAGGAAGAAAAGAAAATATTAAATTAGGTACCAAGTAAGGATGAGGTCAAATCGACACTAGTGTGTACATACTTAAATTGTGACTGTTTTATCTCAACTTAATAAATCAAAAGGAAGAAAAGAAAATATTAAATTAGATATTAGCTAAAGGTGAGGTAAAATCGACACTAGTGTGTATATACATAAATTGTGACTGTTTTATCTCAACTTATTAAATCAAATGGAAGAAAAGAAAATATTAAATTAGATATTAGCTAAAGATGAGGTAAAATCGACATTAGTGTCTATATACATAAATTGTTACTGGTTCAACCAGTTGAAGGAAATTGTATTATTGTTATAGACAACAAATGGCGGACTGGCGGAGATCTGAGGGTTGTCAGACTAGATCGCCACTTCAGGAGCTATGGGTGTAATGATGGTCTTCTCGCACCGTTTAACTATTTAATAAATAAACAGACAACCCGCACTGGCTGACGGAGTTGCTACTGGATCTAAGAGGAATGTATTCTCTTGGTGGAAATGTAATGCACAATTGTTGTGTAATATCACATTCGTGTGAATGTAATGCGCCATACTTTTGAGTGTAATGTTCCAGTAGTGTAAATGTAATGTGAATATAATGTCCCAGTCGTTTAAATGTAATGTGCATATAATGTCCCAGTAGTGTAAATGTAATGTGAATATAATGTCATAATTGTGTAAATGTAATGTGAATATAATGTCCCAGTAGTGTAAATGTAATGTGAATATAATGTCCCAGTAGTGCAAATGTAATGTGAATATAATGTCCCAGTAGTGTACATGTAATGTGAATATAATGTCCCAGTAGTGTAAATGTAATGTGAATATAATGTCCCAGTGGTGTAAATGTAATGTGAATATAATATCCAAGTAGTGTACATGTAATGTGAATATAATGTCCCAGTAGTGTACATGTAATGTGAATATAATGTCCCAGTAGTGTAAATGTAATGTGAATATAATGTCCCAGTAGTGTAAATGTAATGTGAATGTAATGTCATAATTGTGTAAATGTTAATGTAATGTCCCATGCAACATGGGATGGTGTTATAGCTTGATGACACACACTGTATGCATATTAAAGCATCGTGTTTTGTGTTAATTGGGACTGTATCAGCTGATGCTTGAATGGGTTATTCTTGTACAAAGAAAAACACCCCAAATTGCGTTCACCTTGCTTCAATTTAACGAGGATCCATGTCTGTGAAATCACAATGAAGGCAGCCGTCTAGCCGTACAAGTGGGGTACAGAGCGGGGGACCGTCAACTTGAGAAGTGCAGGTTTAGGTGACATGTCCGTCAGAGTGATATTGTCAAACCACGCCGAGTGCGCAAATCGGGTATTTAGGAACTTTAATATGGGTGTCCCGAACCTAAATCCGGAAACTGCTGTCAGGATTGTTTCGTCTACATGTGCAAAACGTAAGTATCACTCGCCATTCAAAATACGGACTGAAAGAAAAGCCCCCACCTTTGTTGTTGGTTAGTTCTGCATCTGCAGGAGGGGCTTATGTGGGAGTAAGGGTGGGAGCGGGTGGGGGTGGGGTAGGGGTGTGGTAGGGGCGGATGGGTGTGTGGCTAGATGTGTGGTGGGGCTAGGTGTGTGGTGGGGCGGGTGGATGTGTGGCTAGGGGTGTGGTGAGGGAGGGTGGGGGTGTGGCTAGTGGTGTGGTGGGGCGGGTGGGTGGGTGGCTAGGTGTGGGGTGAGGGAGGGTGGAGGGTGGGGGCTAGGGGTGTGGTGGGGTGGGTGTGTTTGTTCGTTGTTCGTTGTTGTTTTTGCATGGGGGGGGGGGGCGCTGCCTGGGGACCAATAGCTGCATCTCCAGGTAGGTCGCCGCCGTGCCCCAGGCAGAGCCGTGCTCGGCCTGCACCTCCCGGTACTGAGTGTCATACTCGATTACTGACTGCCACTCAAATTTTGCCGCCAGGTTGTGGATGCTCGCGGTGTATGCGAGGTAGTATTCCACGTCCTCCCTTTGTACCTGGCCAAGCTGCAGGAGGTGCGCGAATAAACACTGGTTTGCGGCTCCCCACTCGCCCTGCGTGAGGTAAACACAGGCGCAACTGTCCTCCTCGGTTTTGAAGTGCACTTGCCCTGTGGGGTAGTCCAGCACCTGCAGATACTCTTTTCTCTTCTTTGCGATCCTGTCGCGCACCGTGCGCGGCAGATAGTCTATGATACGGTGTGCTTTATTGGACTTAGCTCGTATGGTGAGGCTATGGCGAGGGTCCGGGCCGGCGCCGTGCCGGCTCGGCTGGTCCGTGGGGGGTGGGGGAGGCGGTATGTAGCCGACTGCGCCCGAGGGGAGGGTTCGCTCGGGCGTCTCGACTGTCTCGCCCCTTGCCCGCCCCAGTACCTTGCTGGCTGCTGTTGATGACCACAGTTGGTCGAAAGCCACCCCCGCCTCCAATATAGCGTGGCGCTCCTGCCTGGCCTTTTCTTGGCTGATGTCGGCTGCCGCTCGGTCGGTTTGGCCAGGGGTGGGCTGGCTGTCCTCCCCCGGGCTTGAGGGGGCGCTAGGCCTGAAATCCTCGTTGCCGATTCCGCTGAGCGCTACCCGGAGGAGGGCGCGCTGGCCGCGCGATATGTCGAGGGCCGCAAAATCCGACTTGTCCACCGCGCGAAGTGCGGCGATGGTGGTCACGTCCTCCTGTGCCATTACGCCGGTAGTTTTCCTTTCGCCGTTTCCCCCGCGGCGCGTTTTCCTATCGCCGACCCCGGCAATGGGGGTCGGGTATCCTCCCCCCCCCCGGCTTATCTTAACGAGGCCGACAAGGTCATTAGTCCTGGGCTATCGCCCGGCGCGGCGACCTCCGTGTTGCGCATTTAAACCCCAACGGCGAGCCGTTGGGCATGAATATTGTGTGAATGATGTGTGAATGCTGTGTGAATGTTGTGTGAATGCTGTGTGAATGTTGTGTGAATGCTGTGTGAATGATGTGTGAATGTTGTGTGAATGATATGTGAATGTTGTGTGAATATTGTGTGAATGATGTGTGAATGATGTGTGAATTTTGTGTGAATGATGTGTGAATGAATGTTGTGTGAATGTTGTGTGAATGATGTGTGAATGGTGTGTGAATGTTGTGTGAATGTTGTGTGGATGATGTGTGAATTTGTGTGAATGCTGTGTGAATGTTGTGTGAATGTTGTGTGAATGATGTGTGAATGCTGTATGAATGTTGTGTGAATGATATGTGAATGTTGTGTGAATGTTGTGTGAATGGTGTGTGAATGTTGTGTGAATAATGTGTGAATATTGTGTGAATGCCATGTGGATGATGTGTGAATGTTGTGTGAATGTTGTGTGGATGATGTGTGAATGCTGTGTGAATGTTGTGTGAATGCTGTGAGAATGCTGTGTGAATGCTTTGTGAATGATGTGTGAATGCTGTGAGAATGATGTGTGAATGTTGTGTGAATGCTGTGTGAATGTTACGTGAATGCTGTGTGGATGATGTGTGAATGCTGTCTGAATGATGTGTGAATGCTGTGTGAGTGTTTTGTGAATGTTGTGTGAATGCTGTGTGAATGCTGTGTAAATGTTGTGTGACTATTGTGTGAATGATGTGGTAATGTTGTGTGAATGATGTGTGAATGTTGTGTGAATGTTGTGTGAATGATGTGTGAATGTTGTGTGAATGCTGTGTGAATGCTGTGTGAATAGTCTACTGTGAATGCTGTTTGAATTATGTGTGAATGATGTGTAGATGTTGTGTGAATGTTGTGTAAATGCTGTGTGAATGCTGTGTGAATGCTGTGTGAATGATGTGTGAATGTTGCGTGAATGATGTGTGAATGTTGTGTGAATGGTGTGTGAATGATGTGTGAATGATGTGTGAATGATGTGTGAATTTGTGTGAATGCTGTGTAAATGCTGTGTGAATGTTGTGTTAGTGATGTGTGAATGATGTGTGAATGATGTGTGAATGATGTGTGGATGACATGTGAATGTTGTGTGAATGTTGTGTGAATATTGTGTGAATGCTGTGTGAATGATGTGTGAATGTTGTTTGAATGTTGCGTGACTATTGTGTGAATGATGTGTTAATGTTGTGTGAATGCTGTGTGAATGCTGTGTGACTGTTGTGTGAATGTTGTGTGAATGATGTGTGAATGCTGTGTGAGTGTTGTCTGAATGCTGTGTGAATGGTGTGTGAATGGTGTGTGAATGCTGTGTGAATGTTGTGTGACTATTGTGTGACTGATGTGTTTATGTTGTTGAATGCTGTGTGAATGATGTGTGAATGTTGTGTGACTGTTGTGTGAATGTTGTGTGAAGGCTGTGAGAATGCTGTGTGAATGCTGTGTGAATGTTGTGTGAATGCTGTGAGAATGTTGTGTGAATGCTGTGTGAATGTTGTGTGGATGGTGTGTGAATGCTGTGTGAATGTTGTGTGAATGCTGTGAGAATGCTGTGTGAATGATGTGTGAATGCAGTGTAAATGTTGTGTGAATGATGTGTGAATGGTGTGTGAATGGTGTGTGAATGTTGTGTGAATGCTGTGAGAATGCTGTGTGAATGCTGTGTGAGTGTTGTGTGAATGGTGTGTGAATGCTGCATGAATGTTATGTGAGTGTCGTGTGAATGTTGTGTGAATGTTGTGTGAGTGTTGTGTGAATGCTGTGTGAATGTTGTGTGAGTGTTGTGTGAGTGTTGTGTGAGTGGTGTGTGAGTGGTGTTTGAATGCTGTGAATGTAGGCGTGTTGGAGTCTGTGCACACTGTGTCTGCTCACTGTCGACACACCGTGGCCCGGCAGGTTACACGTGACCACGTCGGGTTGTGGTTAGGAGCCTGCTTCCCTGTAAACCTTGACTGCAGCACTCACTGGTCTCCTACAGCGGCTATACCCAAGCCAGTACACGCCGGCTACAGGCGCTATACCTGAGCCACTACACACCGGCTACATGCGCTATACCCGAGCCACTACACGCCAGCTACAGGTGCTATACCTGAGCCACTACATGCCGGCTACAGGCGCTATACCCGAGCCACTCCACGCTGGCTACAGGTGCTGTACCCGAGCCACTACACGCCGGCTAGAGGCGCTATACCCAAGCCAGTACATGCCAGCTACAGGCGCTATACCCGAGACACTACACGCTGGCTTCAGGTGCTATACCCGAGCCACTACACCCCCGGCTACAGGCGCTATACCTGACCCACTACATGCCGGCTACAGGCCCGAGCCACTACACGCCGGCTACAGATGCTATACCCGACCCACTACACGCCAGCTACAGGTGCTATACCCGACCCACTACAGGCCGGCTACAGGCGCTATACCCGACCCACTACACGGCGGCTACATGTGCTATACCCGACCCACTACACGCCGGCTTCAGGCGTTATACCCGAGCCACTACATGCCGGCTACAGGCACTATACCCAAGCCACTACACGCCGGCTTCAGGCACTATACCCGAGCCACTACATGCTGGCTACAGGCGCTATACCCGAGCCACTACACGCCAGCTACAGGCGCTATACCTGAGCCACTACACGCCGGCTTCAGGTGCTATACTCGAGCCACTACACGCCAGCTACAGGTGCTATACCCGAGCCACTACACGCCGGCTACAGGCGCTATACCCGAGCCACTACACGCCGGCTACAGGCGCTATACCCGAGCCACTACACGCCGGCTTCAGGTGCTATACCCGAGCCACTACACGCCGGCTACAGGCACTATACCCGAGCCACTACATGCCGGCTACAGGCGCTATACCCGAGACAATACACGCCGGCTTCAGGTGCTATACCCGAGCCACTACACGCCGGCTTCAGGCGCTATACCCGAGCCACTACATGCTGGCTTCAGGTGCTATACCCGAGCCACTACATGCCAGCTACAGGCACTATACCCGAGCCACTACACGCCAGCTACAGGCACTATACCCGAGCCACTACACGCCGGCTTCAGGTGCTATACCTGAGCCACTACATGCCGGCTACAGGCACTATACCCGAGCCACTACACGCCAGCTACAGGGGCTATACCCGAGACACTACACGCCGGCTTCAGGTGCTATACCCGACCCACTACACGCCGGCTACAGGCACTATACCCGAGCCACTACATGCTGGCTTCAGGTGCTATACCCGAGCCACTACACGCCGGCTACAGGTGCTATACCCGAGCCACTACACGCCGGCTACAGGCGGACTAAGCCGGCTCCTTTTTGTCGCGTTGGTGCCTGGATCTCGGCGTCTTTATTTGCGCCAGGAATAATAGACGTCGACCTACATGCACCCCCCCCACACCACACCCACCCCCCACACCCCACACACACCCATAGCACCCACCACCCACACCCCACACTCACTCATCCCCACACCCACACCCACACCACACACACCCATACCTCCACACCCACCCACACCCACACCCACACCACCCATACCCATACCCACACCACACACACTCATACCCCGACACCCACAACCCACACACCCATACCCCACACACCCATATCCATACCCCATACACCCATACCCATACCCCAGACACCCATACCCATACGCCACACACCCATACCCCAAACCACACACACTCATACCCCCACACCACACCCATATCCCCCACACCCATAACCATACCCCACACCCCCTTACCCATACCCCACACACCCATACACCCATACCCTACACACACCCATAACCCCACACACACATTCCACAACCCCACAACCCCACGCCACACCCATACCCCACCCCACCCACACCCACACCACCCATACGCGCACACCCATACCTCACACCCACCCACACCCACACCCCCCATACGCACACACCCATACCCCATACCACACACACCCATACCCCACACCACACACACCCATACCCCACACCACACACACCCATACCCCACACCACACACACCCATACCACACACCACACACACCCATACCACACACACCCATACCCCACACCACACACACCCATACCCCACACCACACACACCCATACCCCACACCACACCCTCCCGCTGCCGGGACAACATGGGTTCCTGAGTTCTCCTCCCACTCGTACATGGCACACAACACGACAGGTCAGTCTAAACAAATGTACCTGAGGCACAATAGTGTGCAGACGCAGTGACGTCACAAACATCCCACGCGGCTGTGCCGTATGTACAGCGGCACAGTCGGCTCAGTGTGTGTGTGGGGGGGGGGGGCGTTATCTGGGGAGGGGGGACTGAGGAGGCAAATTGGCTTTCAAAATGCTCACGACTGTTGACAAAACTAAATGTCGAGAGGGTGAGGAGTGAAAAGGGTGTGGGAGTATTTCAAAGAACGTGGTGGAACTACCCACAGTAACGTAATAATCACCTAGGTCACTGAGATGGTCCTTGGGTCGACACGTTTCCAAAGTGCGCCGCCTTGTGGACGTTGGTGGTTCACGTGTCTTTGATGTACAGTTCACGTAACCGTGGCGTCTGTTCGTTCTGTTCAGCGTTCGCTCTGGTTAGATAACGTCGCTGAATACAAACTGAACTGCGAGTGAGCGAGTCGGGTCAGTCTCCAACACTGGGACCGCCCCGCCCCATTCACAGGGTGTGCGCGTGGGGGAGAGGGGGGGGGGGTGACACTCCATATCATTATGGGTTATAAGCGGGGTGGGTGGGTGGGGGGTAGATAAAGGATTCACCCGGTACTCGCAGTCACAGTACACGGGTGAATACCAACCCTATATAAAAACGGTCGAAAAAGCGGGTTAATGAAATGAGAGCCTAATTTCACAATCTAAGAAGCAACATTTATTCTTTACATATGTCTCATTGATAGCCCGCTACCTTTGAGTTGAAAAATATAATATAATATCTAGTTTAATAAGATTTAAAAGTGAAATTGGTGGTGTTCTGTGGCCGCCATCTTGTCTTTTTGCGTTCTCTCCCATTTCACCAAATCTGTGCCGATATAAGTAGCCATTTGATACTGGAGCCACAGTTTCTAGTTCAGGTTCCATACTAAACCTATTTTCGCCCGTATTTACACTACGTTGTCCTTCAACCGTGTACTACAAGTACCGGGTGAATCTTTTATCTAGGTGTGGGTGTGTCTCTCCCATATCATTGTGGGTTATGAGCGGGGTGGTGGGGGGTGGGGGGTATCACTCCATATCATTATGGGTTATAAGCGGGGGGGGGGGGGGGCACTATGCATATATTAAAGTTGCATCATCTGTAGCTTTGATGCGTAATGCTATGGTTTTGAGTTTCTGCAATCTGTTTTTAGATAAATATATTAGGTTGATCATTTATATTATACCTTGCTTTTGTTTCAAGTACTTATTTCAAAGTGCAGACTTGTGAGATATTTGAACTTGAAGTAAAAACATGCCAACTTCATTTTGGCATGCACATCAAAAGTCTTACACGTTGGGTTTCAGCAGTAACAGGTTTGATTAAAGTTGCATAGTCCGATAGTTTTGAATTTCTGTATTTTTTCTGACATAAATATATTTGATTGATGACTAGTATCTAATTTACATTAGTTCAAAGTTACTTTTATTTTAAATGATAAACTTTTGAGATATTTTGAGTCCAAATATGGAAAATTAGTTTTGGCAAGCTTGTCAAAACTCTGACACCATAGACTTCTGCAGTAACAGGTTCTGTTAAATTGACTCAGTATTGCCTTCTACGTATAAACAAATGCTTAATAAATGCATCAGTATCTAAGTTAGATATTTACAATCAAATCGAGATAATTGGTTTCGTTTTGAAAATTTGATATTTCAGCTTTAAATTAATCGAGATAATTGGTTTCGTTTTGAAAATTTGATATTTCAGCTTTAAATTAGTCTAGTATTCCCTTCTACACAGCAACACATGCTTAAAGTTGCATAGTCCGGTGGTTTTGGCGTTCTGTCATTTTCTGAGATAGATATATTAGGTTGATCGTTATTATCTACCTTACTTTAGTTTGAAGAAACTTTGCTTTTAAACGACTACCTTAGCAAATGTTTGAAGTGTAAACATGCCAAATTGCTATTGTTATGTTTGTAAAACTTCTGACCTCATAGGCTGTAACAGGTTCCATTAAATAAGCTTAGTATTCAATTCTGACTAGCAACAAATGCTTACTAAGCACAGCCATATCTAAGTTGGATAGATAGGCTCATATCTTGATAAGCGTTTTGCTTTTGAAAATGACATGCTTTAATCAGACGATGCAATTTTAATAATTGCACCAATATCAAAGTTGGACATGTAGAATAAAATCTGGATAATTATATTAGTTTCGAAAATTTGATGCTCTGGCTGAAATGTTCAGTATTAGATTTGGTGGGTGTCGAGGTGAGGAATAGCGGTTTTCCATCGCGGGTGGCGCCACCGTGTCGATATAAGGAACAAGTAACTGCACTCAGAACCCAGTACATGTACCGTATAGCAAACAGTTAGTTATGGCATAAAACATTAGCTGTTTTATATTCACATAATGCATGATGCAGCTTATAACCATAGTGCACGCTCCGCTGTGATATCTGTCATGTTCGCCCGAGTGTAGCAGACATATATCGCGTACACCCGAGTGTAGCAGATATCTGTCATGTACGCCCGAGTGTAGCAGACATTTATCATGTACACCCAAGTGTAGCAGACATATATCATGTACACCTGAGTGTAGCAGATATCTGTCATGTATGCCCGAGTGTAGCAGACATATATCATGTACGCCCGAGTGTAGCAGATATCTGTCATGTACTCCCGAGTGTAGCAGACATATATCATGTACACCCGAGTGTAGCAGATATCTGTCATGTATGCCCAAGTGTAGCAGACATATATCATGTATGCCCGAGTGTAGCAGACATATATCATGTACGCCCAAGTGTAGCAGACATATATCATGTATGCCCGAGTGTAGCAGACATACATCATGTATGCCCAAGTGTAGCAGACATATATCATGTACGCCCGAGTGTAGCAGATATCCTCTACTGACGAGCAGTCACTCGAACAGTGAGTTCACCAGTCACAACCAACACCTGCACTGCGGATTAGCACCTGTCACGTGACACCCTCGTGATGAGGCAGCGGGACGTAGCTCGGGCAGTAGAGAGTCCACCTGTGAAGGTGTCGGTAATCCTATCTCAGTTGACCCATTTTCAGTTTGGGCTCTTTTACATTCCAACTAGTGGTCCACAACTGGTTCATCATGTGCTATGTGCTGTCCAGTCTGTGGGAAAGTGTACAAAAAAGACTCCTTCCTGCTTATCGGAAAGAGTATTGAAGCCTATGTAGTGGCAGTGGGTTTCCTCCAAAGAAATATGTGAGAATGACCATATGTTTGACGTCCAATAGCCGATGATAAAAATCAATGTGCTCTAGAGGTGTTAAATACTAGATTTACCTTTACCCTCGTGATGACGCCGGGCCCCCGCGTCCACCTGCACTGTATCTGCACACCCAGCTGTGTGACATCACTGTAATGTCACTCTGACGTCACTCTGACGTCACTGTCACTGTCACTGTCACTGTCACTGTCACGGTCACTTTCACTGTCACGTCACTGTCACTGTCACTGTCACTGTCATGGTCATGGTCATGGTCACGGTCATGGTCACAGTCACGGTCACTGGCACTGTCACTGTCAATGTCACTGTCACTGTCACTGTCACATCACTGTCATGTACGTCACTGTCACGGTCACTTTCACTGTCACATCACTGTCACGTCACTGTCACTGTCACTGTCACTGTCACTGTCATGGTCACGGTCATGGTCAGGGTCATGATCACGGTCACGGTCACTGTCACTGTCACTGTCATGGTCACAGTCATGGTCACGGTCACGGTCACGGTCACTGTCACTGTCACTGTCACTATCATGGTCATGGTCACTGTCACTGTCACTGTCACTGTCATGGTCATGGTCATGGTCACGGTCATGGTCACGGTCACGGTCATAGTCATGGTCATGGTCACTGGCACTGTCATGGTCAGTGTCACTGTAACTGTCACTGCCACATCACTGTCACATACATCACTGTCACGTCACTGTCATGGTCACTGTCATGGTCATGGTCACGATCACAGTCATGGTCACGGTCACGGTCACTGGCACTGGCACTGGCACTGTCACTGTCACGTCACTGTCACTGTTATTGTCACTGTCACTGTCACTGTCACTGTCACTGTCACGTAACGACCGGCTCTGCGTGATGCCAGGGCAGGCTTGCATTTTAAGCCGCATAGTCTGATAAAAGTATCAAATTTTCAAAACCAAAATACTTATCTAGATTATATTTCACATATCTAAATTAGATACTGATGCACTTATTAAGCATTTGTTGCCACACAGAAAGGAATACTGAATCAATTTAATAGAACCTGTTGCTGCAGAAGCCTATTATGTCTGTTTTGACATGCATACTAAAATTATGCCTTTTGCATTTTTGCTCTTCAAATATCTCAAAAGTTACTTCAAACTAAAATATGGTAGATTATAAAAATCAATTTAACATATTGCCATAAAGGTGATGAAAACGGGAAATATTGCACTTAGAGCGGGACTCGAACCTACATCTCTTTGCATTCCGGGCCAGTGTGCTAACCATTACACCACCTAGGCCCCCTGATATCACTAAATAGACTATGCCCTCCCCTAACCCACCCTCTGGTGGCAGTGGTAAGAACTGAGGCAGTGGGCAGCAGCGAAAGGAGAGCAAAAATGCGTCCAAATAGATTAGAAATACCAGATACGATACTCGATAGCACAGTTTGACTAAGATACGTTAGATAGTCAGTGCTGCATGTATTGTGGGTTTAATAAATCCATAAGTTCTGTGCTCGGTTCTTATCACCACACCAGGCGTAGAGGCTGAATCAGTACAGCATAGCTTCCGTGTTCGGGGGTTCGAAACCCGGCCGAGTCAAACTAATGACATATCAAATTTATATTTATCGCTATCTAGCCTGACACTTGACATTACTACGTTAGGGCAAGGACTGGTTTGCTCAGTTTCGGGATAATGTGACTGAGGCGGATATCGAGTCATGGTGCTGGCGGCCTGGTCTGTCAGTGGGGCAGCACTATAAAAGTTCTTATGGGTACGCACGGTCACAAGTCGGAACCTATTTTGATATGAGTTTAAATGTTGCTACAAGATAAAGCACAAAGAAGCAAACCTTATAATATTAAATGCTTGATATCTATTGGGACAACATCATCACAGAAATAAGAAAATCAATTGATGAGATGTGTCCCATGAAGAAAATAAAAGTACAAAAAAACCAAGACCCTTGGGTAGACAAAGACCTGCTAACACTCATCACAACCAAAAGTAAACTGGGTGATAAAGCAAAACGCACAGAAACAATAGAAGACAAACTGGCCTACCGCATCGCCAGAAACAACTGTCTCAAAGCTGTGAGAACAGCAAAAAAGAAATACATAATAAAGCAGGACAAAGACTGGGGAAGCAACACAAACAAATTCTGGAAAAATGTAAACCTATTATTCCAAAAAAATAACAAAGAAGAGCATACAAACTTCCAAGATAACGAAGGGGCAATGCTCACAGACAAAGATGCAGCAAACAAACTGAACAGACACTTTGCCACAATAGGGCAAAAGCTGTCAGAAAAATTCAAAAAAAGATGGGAAAACAGATCAGGAACTGTGGAGAACGAAATCCCCACCTGCAAAACAGATATGATAGAAGTAAAAAAATTAATAAATGACATAGACACGAATAAACCAAGTGGAATAGATGAAATACCAACCAAAATACTGAAAGAGGCACTCCAAGCCATCCCGGCCACCATAGTAGACCTATTCAACATCTCCTTTGAGCAGGGGCGTTTTATCTCAGCCTGGAAAATGGCAACCATCACCCCCATTCACAAAGGTGGAGACAAACAAAACATGGGAAACTACAGGCCAATATCAATTCTTCAAACCCCAGGCAAGCTCATTGAAAAAGTGTTACATAGACACATCAATGAACACCTGGAAAAAAATGATATACTAAACGAAAGACAAGGGGGCTTCAGGAAACTGCACTCCACATCAAAAACAATAGCTAACCTAACAAATGACATAATGGCATCAATGAACCAAAAACAATTAGTTGGAGCCGCCTTCATTGACTTCAGCAAAGCATTTGACACAGTAGACCACAAAATACTACTGGAAAAACTAAAAACCATGGGCATAAAATCCAACACTATGGATTGGATAAGATGCTACCTGAACAACAGGCAACAGAAAACAAAAATAAACAATACACTATCAGACAACCAACCTGTCACATGTGGTGTACCCCAAGGGTCAGTGTTAGGGCCACTACTCTTTATAATCTATATAAACGACCTTGAAAAATGGTTGCAAACTGAATGCCTCCAACTATATGCAGATGACACAGTCATATACGCAAATGGCACCACAGAGGAGGAGGTAATAACTAAACTAAATAAACTCCTACTAAAACTAGATGAGTGGTGTGAGTCCAACAAAATAACCATCAACACAAGCAAATCAAAAACAGTACTCTTCTCGCATAAACAAATGCCAGAAAGAAAACTACACTGTAAGTTAGGAAACCAAACACTAGAAAATGTAGACCATTACAAATACCTAGGCCTTGAGTTGGACAGCCAACTAAACTACAACCTATGTATAAATAAAATTATACAAAAAGTAAACCACAAACTGTGGCTATTTGCAAAGCTAAGAGACTACATGACACAAGAAATGTCAATAAAAATCTTCAAGGGCATGGTGCTCCCCTATTTTGACTATGGAGATGTAAACTACATGGGTGCGAGAAAAGAACTACTAAAAAAACTGCAAACACTGCAGAACAGAGCCCTAAAAATCTGTCTAAGAGTAGACAAGCTGCACCCAACCTATGACATACACAAAAGAACCAAAGTGAAACTACTAGAAAATAGGAGAATAATTCATTTGAAAACATTAGCATATAGCTATAGTCAAAACAGTAAACTTCTAACAAAACCACAAAGGGCTACTAGAGCAAATAATGCACCACTACTAAAGCAGACCAGAAGCCGAATAAAAGCTCATGAGAGAAGCACGCTGGAAATGGCTGCCAAGTTGTGGAATGCCCAAACGGTAAAGGAACGACAAATTCCTGACCTAAAAACTTACAAAAAATATCTGTGCAAAATAAGGCTAGGAAACCCCCAGTAAGCTGCACTGCAAAGGGGCATGTGATATGTCACGGCCCACCAGCGGGATGCCCAATGGAAGGTAACCATGCCAAAAGTAGCCAGATAACACACCACACAGCTACGTACAAGCCTATGATATGTAAATAGGAGTAGGCTAGTCTAGTAATAAGAGTAGAAAAATAAAAACATATATACCAAGAAAATCCAAAAAAAACTAACATAGGCTACTAACCATACCAACCAATTATCTATCTGCTACTGAAATGCAGGCAATCAAATACCTTATCAGCAGCCACTGTGTGGTAAGATAACACCAACACTACAACTGGCCAGCATTGAAAACAAGCCTGGGTACCCGGGCTTATATGCTATGGACAGTATAAATACAGCCTCAATAAAAAAATTAAAAAATTAAAAAAACCTTGTCACAAATACAGTAATACTGTCACAACTGTCACTGTCATGGTCATGGTCACGATCACAGTCACGGTCACGGTCACTGGCACTGGCACTGGCACTGTCACTGTCACGTCACTGTCACTGTTACTGTCACTGTCACTGTCACTGTCACTGTCACTGGGAAATGTCTAGATTTAGGGCCAGAGTAAGAATTGTTTGATGATCATTATTTTCTTATTTTAGTCCTGTTTTCATTATGCAATATGGTTTGTAGCAGGCAACAAGACTGTGTACAACCCAGCACCCAGTAGCAGGCAAAAAGACTGTGTACAACCCAGCACCCAGTGTGTGCAAGCCTTTGAATCAAGTATTGTTGACACAATTGACATTTTCTGCACATGAGTGTTGATAATCTAGATCTGGATAATTCTAGATTTAGATCAAGTCGTATGTTGCTGGTGTTGTCGGCAGTCCCGAGCTGTATTTAAATTTATGTATGGTTGGTCGTTGGAGTTTTACGTCCTGGCAACATGTAAGGTCATATCAGGATGGGTACAGACTTGTGACAGACAGTACGCACTCATGGCGAATTTTACATGCTGCCCCAATGGGACACCAGACTGCCAGAACCATGACCTGATATCCCACTCAGTCACATTATCCTGACAGCGAGTCAACCAGTCCTTGGTGTGGGTCTTAGTGTGTGTGTG
>CM059190.1:107412936-107443190 GCA_030323885.1 Branchipolynoe longqiensis | reverse complement strand
TGACACTGAGCACACCAGTCCTTGCCCTGTCCTAATAATGCCGAGCGCCTGGCTAGGAAGTGACAAGTATCAATTTTTAAGTCATTGGTTTGACTCGACCAGGGTTCGAACCCAGGACCCTCCGATCTACCAGCACGGGAGACGGACGCTCTAACTCATTCGGCCATCCCGTCTGGTCTACCAATGACTTACAAATTTGCTTGCGCCTGGTCTCCCAGTGGACTAACACTATAAAGTGTTGTTTGTATGTTTGCTTAACGACTCCCCAGCACAAAAAGCAAACATCGGTTATCGGGGGTTTTCCGCCATGACTGTGAATGTCGGTACCCATCCTGATATGACCTTAAATGGTGTTCTCTGTGGCGGAGTGGTTAGAGTGCCTGACTTTTTTCTAGGTCGGACTCCTAATCCTGTGCCCCCAGCTCTGCCAATTTGGATTTCCACCGCTGTGTATAACTTACAGCGTCGTCAAAGGTCAGTTGCTCTCATACCATGTCTATGTGGTGTGGGAGGTTAAAAATCCCTTGGGTCGGTAAAAGTGTAGGCTCGGGCTTTCTATCAACAAACTGTCTAATGGTGAAAACAAGCCTATTCAGGCTTATCATTGATAGGCAGTATAAATCTTTAAAAAATAAATAAAAATTTTGCCAAGACGTGAAACCAACCAACTATGATTGCTGCATGTTATTTGACTGGACGCCTTGGTGTATGATAAAAGACCCTGCTTGCTTTGAACAGCAGATTTACACTTCAGGTTTACCCCCACCCGACAAGATTGCCAATCTAGGGCCCCTTTTGTTTGCAAATAATTGTAAAATATAATTAAAGGCAGCAACATTATTCAATCAATTTAAAGTGACTTCAAAGTAAGCCCCTCCCTCCTTCATTTCCCTTGGCTAGAAGTTTACTTCCTTGAAATAAGGCCAGAGACCGGTGGCTACCATCACATGACTGTAGCGTTTTATCTGGTTATATATGAGGCTTGACACAAATAAATGGATTCGTGGGAGAGAAAAAAAGGACCAAAACCCCAGTTAGGTTTTCACTCCCTAGTCCTAGGTAGTAATCTATCCCTCACTATACTGTTCAAATGTTGCTAGAACCCAAAACCCCAGTCAGGTATTCACTCCCTGGTCCTAGGTAGTAATCTATCCCTCACTATACTGTTCAAATGTTGCTAGAACCCAAAACCCCAGTCAGGTTTTCACTCCCTAGTCCTAGGTAGTAATCTATCCCTCACTATACTGTTCAAATGTTGCTAGAACCCAAAACCCCAGTCAGCCTTTCACTCCCTAGTCCTAGGTAGTAATCTATCCCTCACTATACTGTTCAAATGTTGCTAGAACCCAAAACCCCAGTCAGGTTTTCACTCCCTAGTCCTAGGTAGTAATCTATCCCTCACTATACTGTTCAAATGTTGCTAGAACCCAAAACCCCAGTCAGGTGTTCACTCCCTAGTCCTAGGTAGTAATCTATCCCTCACTATACTGTTCAAATGTTGCTAGAACCCAAAACCCCAGTCAGGTGTTCACTCCCTAGTCCTAGGTAGTAATCTATCCCTCACTATACTGTTCAAATGTTGCTAGAACCCAAAACCCCAGTCAGGTGTTCACTCCCTAGTCCAAGGTAGTAATCTATCCCTCACTATACTGTTCAAATGTTGCTAGAACCCAAAACCCCAGTCAGGTTTTCACTCCCTAGTCCAAGGTAGTAATCTATCCCTCACTATACTGTTCAAATGTTGCTAGAACCCAAAACCCCAGTCAGGTTTTCACTCACTAGTCCAAGGTAGTAATCTATCCCTCACTATACTGTTCAAATGTTGCTAGAACCCAAAACCCCAGTCATGTGTTCACTCCCTAGTCCTAGGTAGTAATCTATCCCTCACTATACTGTTCAAATGTTGCTAGAACCCAAAACCCCAGTCACCCTTTCACTCACTAGTCCTTGGCAGTACCGGACGTGAGGACCGAATCGGCAGAGCGCAGGCATCCTATGCGGAAGGATGGGAGTTCAATTCCCGGTCGAGTCAAACCAATGACTTACACAATTTATACTTGTCGCTACCTAGCCAGGCTATCAGCATTAATAGGACAGGGCAAGACTGTTGCGCTCAATGTTAGGATAATATGACTGAGTGGGATTGGTATGCAGGTATTGCAGGTATAGCAATACCTCAGGGAGTTTGATGCCCCTGCCCTGCAGAGTTGTAAAACACTGCCTTGTGGTACAGGTTCTTGACAGAACCGAAGGCTAAGGGAGCAAACCCTAAACAGAAAACCATGTCACTGTGGCAGCATTAAGGGCGGTTGATGTATGGAACTTCCAACATCTCCCGACCAGCCACTGCAGGGACAAATAGTTTTGCGCCTGTCTTGACATGTTCTTGCTGGTGTGAAACCTCTATTTGCTCCCCGAGAGAGTGTCGCTGGTAACTTGCAAAAGCCAGCAGCACTTCAACACTTTTGCAGGCAGCTTTCATGAAATGTACATTAAGACCGACTCATGGACGCAACTCTCACAGCAGAGACCTAAATGGAGAGCGGCGGTCAAGTAATGAAAGCAGTCTTTGTCGCATCGCGACTGACAGCATGATGATGATGATGATGATGGGATATCAGGTCATGGTGCCGGTGGCCTGGTCTCCCAGTGGGGCAGTACTATTAAGTCACCATGAGTGTGCAATGTCACAAGTCGGTGCCCGTCCTGATATTTCCAGGATCTAAAACTCCAACCAACAACCGACCAACCTAGGCAGGAATCTCCCCCTCACCATACTGCTCAAATGTTGCTAGAACCCCAAACCCCAGTCAGTCTTCAACTCACCAGTCCTAGGCAGCAATCTACCTCTCAGATGTTGCTAGGACCCAAAACCCCTGTTAGTCTTTCATTCACTAGTCCAGGGCAGTAATCTACCCCTCATTGCTCAAATGTTGCTAGGAACCCAAACCCCAGCCAGTCTTTCACTCACTAGTCCGACTCCTAGACAGTAATCTTCCCATTGAAGTACTGCTCAAATGTTGCTAGAAACCCAAACCCCAGTAATCCTTCCCGTATCTCTCTACTCTAGGGACAGTCGTCTCCTGTTTCAGTTTCAGGCAGATTTTAAAGATGGGTAGCAGCAGGTGTGCGCATATCGAAGTGGACACATCCGCAGCGAATGTAGTCTAGGGAGTGGTGTCTGATTTAAGAAGATTATACCTCAAATTTGAAGGGGGAGGGGGCAGAAAGAAGAAGAAAAAAAGGTAAAAAGAAGAAGAGAAGGTTATTAATTTAAAATAAGGAGAAGAGGACGACTTGTGGTGCCTTTCTGATTCATTGCCAGCCTCTATTTGGAACGACAAAGCTTCCATTCCACATGTCATATTTCTGCCGACCGAACGCGCTGGCCGAATCGGTAGAGCGCAGACCTGCTGGTCTGGGGTTCAATTCCCGGTCGAGTCAAACCAATGACGTACAAAATTGATACTTGTCGCTTCCTAGCCTGGCGCTCGGAATTATTAGGATAGGGCAAGGACTGGTTGGCTCAGTGTCAGGATAATGCGACTGAGTGGGATATCAGGTCATGGCCTGGTCTCCCAGTAGGGTAGCACTATAGAGTCGCCATGACCATGCACTATGGGCAAGGACTGGTTAGCTCAGTGTCAGAATAATGTGACTGAGTGGGATATCAGGTCACATTATTCTCACACATTGATTTCCCAGTGGGGCAGCACTATGAAGTCACCATGAGTGCGCACTGTCACAAGTCGGTAGCCCTACTGATATGACCTTAGATGTTGCCAGGACGTAAAACTCCAATGACCAACCAACCATTTCCGCGAAGCATGCGTGCTCAGCTCAGCTCAAACTCGGGTGACGAGTATATATATATGTGTATATGGGTCACTCTCCTGAAAACTGGTCAGCATGGGATGGGATTTTAAAACATCAATAAAAAAACTTCCTACTTATTTGTTTCCTTATACTTTTCATATTCATGTTCAGATTTGATGAAAGAAATAAGGGATATAAAATAAACTGCGTGCAACTTTGGTCCTTTTAGTTATGAAGTGTTTTTGTAAAAAAAAAAAATTGTTTACAGTCAGCCATTTGTAACATGACATATGGGACGTGGTTGAATCCTTATTAACATCTTCTGTTGCATTAATATATCAAACAAGACAGTTCCCAAGTCAAAAAGGAAGTATTTATCAACATGTATGCATGCTTAAAAATTTTTTTTTTTAATTGTTGATGTCTTCAGAAATAACATTACAAATTTTCGTCACACGTGTAACCAGTCCCGTCTGGATGCCACACAAATATGGTACACTAATTATTCAGTGAATAAAGCATGGCTGGGAATTACTTTTTTTTTTATCAATATAAGCACTACATATTTCTGTATATTATGCCATGATTAATATGCTTCTAAGTAGGATATTATTTAATTCTGATTAGATTTTTATTAAGCAGACTGTGTGGTGTCCTAAACATGTGTTACACATGTGACACACATGTTATACTGCCATAAAACATAGCTTAATCATGGACTACACCTTTATTTTTTATCTCATCTATTTATATTTAACATAGATGTAAAGCGCAGATTTCCAGCTTTCATTTGCAACCAAAAAAT
Source organism: Branchipolynoe longqiensis (assembly GCA_030323885.1). Classification (NCBI taxonomy): domain Eukaryota; kingdom Metazoa; phylum Annelida; class Polychaeta; order Phyllodocida; family Polynoidae; genus Branchipolynoe; species Branchipolynoe longqiensis. Next base: position 107,438,569 of record CM059190.1, on the reverse strand, counting down.
GTTAAGAAATTCAAATATTAGATTTTAACTGTCCACGTGACACTTTTGGCCAGTTTTCAGGAGAGTGACCCATATATACACATATATGTATGTGATGTATAACGTATTATGCGAGTATAAAGATACATAAGGGAATATTACTTATTATTATTGTTATCCTCTGTAAGATACGACACTGTACCGGTGGCGCCATCTCGCCCACCTCACCTCCCCCGGATGTTGACCAGTGTCAGTCGCACCAGAGGATTTTGTTTGCCATCGATGTAAATCGCATTCGCAGTCAGACATATAGAAGCAAAGCTATCGTATTTACATGTTTTCCATTTAAGTCAGATTTGCATATCACTTATATGGATTCCTAGATTAAGCTGTATATTTAGGAAAGCAGCGTGTTGATCTGGATGCGTTAACCAGCATGTATACCATTTTCATTTTTGTTATTTAGAAAAAGGAAAGCCTGTTTAATTTAACGACACCTCTAGAGCACATTGATTTTTTTAATCGGCTATTGGACTCAAACATATGGTCATTCTGACATATTTCTTTGGAGGAAACCTACTGCCGCCACATAGGCTACTCTTTCCAATAAGCAGCAAGGGGTCTTTTATATGCACCTTCCCACAAACAGGATAGCACACACCTCAGCCTTAGATGAACCAGTTGTGGACCACTGGTAGGAACGGAAAATAGTCCAAACTGCAAATGGGTTCAGTGAATAGGATCGATCGGATGAACCACACTTTCACAGGTGGACACTCTACCACCTCAGCTATGTCCTGCTCCCTTGATTTAGAAAGTAAAACAAAAATCACTGCCCACTGGAAAGGCAGATTATTGCGCTGATCCAGCTATTTATATCCGCTGTGGGAATTGCTGAAATGGCCTATTTTTAGATGACTTCCTGTCAACTGGGCGTGAGTCTCAACGGTTTAACTGGACGGGCCCAAGTTTACTAACAAATCACACCACTTTCCATTCTGATTAATGTTCATGAAAATATCAAATTTGAAAAACCAAAACAATTATCTAGATGTGATTCTACAGTACTTATTAAACATTTGTCGCTGCATATTTGGGGAAACTGAGGCAATTTAATAGAACCTGTTACTGCAGAAGTCTACGGCGTAATGGGGCTGTCACACTATGGGAACGCTAGGAAGACGACGCGCGCGCGGGAGGGTCGTTGCTCACACGTTGCGGCAAACTGGGCCGTTTTTGTTTTACGCCCTAGCAACATTTAAGGTTAAATGAAGACGTCGCGCCAAACTTTTTTTTTTTTCCCCAGCGCGTCGACACACGTTGGCCGCGCGCGCATAACGCGCCGCGCTGACGCCGATCTTTTCCCCCAAACCGCCGAAAAGTTTGACGTTTCTCGACGCGCAAGATTTTATTTTCAACGCTGACGGGTCGCCGGGAGAAACGTCGTAGTGTGACAGCCCCATAAGACATTTGGCATGCTTGTAGTGTAAAATCCATCCACTTGGTGACGCCACTTGGGATTCCCAGTTGAATCAAACCAATGACTTACAAAAGTGATACTTGTTGTTACCTAGTATGGCGCTCAGCATTACTAGGATAGGGCAAGGACTGGTTAGATCAGTATCAGAATAATATGACTGAGTGGGAAAACAGGTCATGGTGCCCGCTCCCAGTAGAAAGCATTATCAAATTTGCAATGAGTGCGCACTGTCACAAGTCAGTACTGTCCTGATATGACCTTAGATGTTGCCAGGATATAAAATAAAAACAAACCAACCGACAACTCTACATGGAGTAATCTTTGGGTGTGGGTTTAACCAAGAGAAGCAGTACATGACAATGTGTGTATGCATAAAGGCTCTGTCACACCTCACCGGATTGGGGAAACGGAAAGAAACCGAACAAAGTCTGTTGATATCTGCCAAAGTCCGGTTTGTGTCCATTGCATATCCATTGATATCTGGCCCGATCCGCTACAAATTTTGAGCATGCACAAAACTTGTAACGGATTGCACTGGACTGATGTATGCAGTTATTATCCGTTACCGTCCGTTCCCATCCGTTCCCGTCCATTACCGTCCGTTCCCATCTGGTACATATCAATTACACGTCCATTGCCGTTCGTTGTAGTTCTTTTTGTATACTGAATTTTCCGTTGATCGTTAGATACGTTATCAACATTTACCATCGGTTACCCGTCCCTTACCGTCTGTTACCCGTCCGTTACCGTTTGTTACCTGTCCGTTACCGTCCGTTAGATAATCGATACATTTCACATCCGAATCACACCGGACTAGAAAATCTTTGTCCAGCTCTATCCATTTCCTTAATCCGGCGAGGTGTGACATGGGCTTAAGTTACTAACACTAACAAGCTGTTAGTAAGTAGTATATGAAGCCTAGTTGGGGCTTTGACTCAGGAGCCAGAGAAATAAAAGGAGGAGACGGAGCAGGTGGTGGGAGGGACCGGGGGTTATTGGAGTTCTACCTCCTGACAACATCTAACGTCATATCAGGAGGACGGGTCCCAACTCGTGACAGTGCGCACTCATGGCGACTTTATAGTGCTGCTCCACTGCTGCTCCACTGGAAACCCAGGCCACCAGCACCATGACCCGATTTTCCACTCAGTTACATTATCCTGATATTGAGCTAATAAGTCATTGCCCTCTCCTAGTAATGCAAGCGCTGGGCCAGGTGTATCAATGTATCAATTTAATAAGTCATTGGTTTGACTCTCGGCTGGGAATCAAACTTCTGACCTTCCGCATGGTAAGCCTGCGCTCTGAACAATTTGGCCACCATGTCCGATAAGCCCCTATGAGTGTGCAGTCACACTCACAAGTCCATATCCGTCGTGATGTGACCATATATGTTGCTAGGACTTAACACCCCCAACAAGAATTGCTTGGTACATATTGAATGATGTAGATTCTGCTTCGAGATTTACAATAGGAAATGTAAACAATACATTACAAAGAAGACGACCACGCAAGATTTGTCTGAATAAGAATGTGACATATTCAGAGATTTAGCTAAATGTTTAACAGAGGATATCAGTTTTAGGTACTCAGTGGGGGAGAGAGTTGGTTGTTGGAGTTTTATGTCCTGGCAACATCTAAGGTCATATCAGGGCGGGTACCAACTTGTGACAGTATGCACTCATGGCTTGGTTGGTTGGTTGGTTGTTGGAGTTTTACATCCTGGCAACATCGAAGGTAATATCAGGACGGGTACTGACTTGTGACAGTATGCACTCATGGCGACTTTATAGTCCTTCCCCACTGGGAGACCAGGTCGCCAGCACCACTACCTGATATCCCACTCAGTCACATTATCCTGACACTGAGCCAACCAACCTTTGCCCTATCCTAATAATGCCGAGAGCCTGGCTAGGAAGCGGCAAGTATCAATTTTTAAGTCATTGGTTTGACTGGACCAGGGTTTGAACCCATGGGTTCGAATCCCACGATCTACCAAAACGGGTGACGGACGCTGAACTCATTCGGCCATCCCATCTGATCAAGGGAGCACAGCTGTAGCGCTCTCTCCCCCACCGAGTACCTAAAACCGATATCATGTGCTAAACATTTGACTAAATGTCTGAATATGTCACATTCTTATTCCAACAAATCTCACTGGTCGTCTTCTCTGTCAGCATTCTTTGTCATGTATTGTTTACATTCCCCATTGTAAATCTCCAAGCAGAAACTACGTCATTCAATATGTATATTAGCCCACCAGAAATTGTGTGTGTGGGCGGGGAGGGGGGGGCAGAGGGGGGGTGAGAGGGGGAGTTCTTTCTGGAGGGTTGATGAATGAATGCTGTAATGCCAGGTACAATAAATACGTGGATATTCTGTCCGCGTCATATGGAATAGGTTTTAATATGGGGTTTTATGTCCACATTAAAGTACCTGTTCAATTGCAGTAGATATCCCGTGGGAAATCATCGTATTGAATGAAATGAGGCAAATACTAATGATACCAGATTATCATTGTTATTTTTATAAGTCGGCCTGCCGATTGATTGGAGTTTTTCAATCGCGCAACATCTGAGGTCATATCAGGATGGGCAAGCATTCAGTATGCCCTAAACGGTGGCTTTATAGTGCTGTCACATGGTGATGTCATGCACAGTACGAGTATGCCGAGATTGAGCAAACCAGTCCTTTATCCTAGTAAGCAACCCAGTCCTTTATCCTAGTAACGCCCAACAGTGCAGTTATGAATAAAAATGTGTGTCGGTGTAATCTTCACTTTGACTCAGCCAGGATCAATCCCATTGGACAATTATGCGGATTTTAGGCTTAGAGTAGTGTAGATTAAGATAGGCGTGGTACACGTTCCAGGATCGAGAAACAGTAAAAGCATGTGTGTAGCAAAGAGAAATGATGTAGACTGCTGTGCAGGTGAGATAGTTTATGTATTGCTATTGGTTGACAAAGGTGTTGATAAAGTTGTATGCAATTGTACATGGATCATTGCCCAGTTCTCAGTCAAACAAATCAAACAAACGCTAACTAGTGAATCTCGCCAGTTCAGTATTTCGCCATGACCTGCCGGACTTGAAGCATCCGCTCTATCCCGTCAGGTGGGTACTAAACTCGGTTCCATGTCATGACCTTCTCTGTTGAAGCTCGTCAGGAATTGGTTTGTTTGTTTGTTGTTTTACGTCCTAGCAACATCTAAGGTCATATCAGGATGGGTACCGACTTGTGACAGGGCGCACTCATGGCAACTTTATAGTGCTGTCCCACTGGGAAACCAGGCCACCGGCACCATGACCTGATATCCCACTCAGTCACATTATCCTGACACTGAGCACACCAGTCCTTGCTCTGTCCTAATAATGCCGAGTGCCTGGCTAGGAAGCGACAAGTATCAATTTTAAAGTCATTGGTTTGACTCGACAAGGGTTCGAACCCACGACCCCACGATCTACCAGCACGGGAGACAGACGCTCTAACTCATTCGGCCATCTCCTGGTTCGGAATTGGTTTGTAGAATGTGGACTTATCTCAGACTACCTCTGGCAAATAGCATGCCGCTAACAAAAGACTGTAAATAGACAAAGACAAGACACCAAATCCCTTCCCACTCCCAACTCCTCACACACACTTAAGTGCCTGTCACACTATGCCGGATTGATCAACGGACAGAATTGTCTAGTCCGGTGGTGATAAGTATCAAAATGTATTCAAATGTGTCAAAGTGTTGCGACATCAGGTCAAAGGCCGCTGGACGAACGGACATGAAACAGACATGAAACAGACATGAACGGATAGCCAATGGACGAAACAAACTCAAACCGGACAAGAACCGTAGATGTCAATCCGACAGCATCCATTCCTAGTTTTGTGCATGTTCAAAACTTGTTTGGACACAAACCGGACTTTGTTTGGTTTCTTTCCGTTTCCCCCAATCCGGTGATGTTGTGACAGGGCCTTTACTCCAAGCCTGCCCACCAGGGCCCACAGGATGTATAACTACCAGTTTGTAGACATACAAGGGGATGTGTTAGTAAAAGTGTACCGACACACTGGGGATGTGTGACTAGCAATGTACCGACACTTGGGGGGGAGGCTTTACTAGTAGTTTGTAAACACCCAGTGGATGTATTACTAGTACTTTACAATCACACTCAGTCACATTATCCTGACACAGAGCCAACCAGTCCTTGCCCTCTCTTAGTGCCCGGAAATGTGATGACATGACGGTAACAGCTCACTGTGCAACATGCTCTGTGGAAGAGGTTTTATAGAAGATTTCCACCGCCGACCCGCCCTCTGATGGCAGTGCCAATAACTAATGTGGATAAAAGCGCACCGTGCAGGATGCTCTATGGAAAAGGTCTTATAGGAGATTTACACCATCAACCCGCCCTCTGCTGGCAGTGTCAAGAACTGATGTTGGTAACATCTCACTATTCAACATGTTCTGTGGAAAACGTCGTATAGAGGATTTCCACCACCAACCCGCCCTCTGCTGGCAGTGTCAAGAACTACTGTTGTGAATAACAGGTCTAGTCACCGTGCACCATGCTATGTGGAAAAGGTCTACTTCACACGTTGAAAGCTTTGCCTTTCACTACAGCTGTATACTAACATGACTGTGCTAGGTTCCTATTTGATGCGCACATTTGACATGCTAACCCCCCCCCCCGACCCCCGCCCATCCCAGCCCCCCCCCCCCCCCCAGCCCCCCCCCCCACACACACACCACCACCAACAGTTCAAATGGCATCAGACATGCATCTTTATTGGGTAAATATGGTGACATAATTGAATAAAATGACAATGCTATTGATTCCTTTTTCCAACCAGATTTGTGTCATGCTCTGAATGCAATGAAAGGAAACTTGACATTTTAATTGAAGGTCCATTATTACCCTACCCCATTCTGGTTGGTCACCCTTATTTATTTTATTGAATGTATTAATGGCTGACTATAAAGAATTCCTTAAATCAATTCATCCAATTTGTCCAAATTATGTTTTAGTACGATTAGGAGAGAGATAGAGAGAGCGTGTGAGAGAAACATAGATAAAGAGGAAGAGAGAGGCAAGAGGGAAAGGGAGAGACAGAGAGGGCAGAGGGGGGGCAGAGAGAGGACAGAGACAGATCGAAAGAAAGAAAGAAAGAAAGAAAGAAAGAAAGAAAGAAAGAAAGAAAGAAAGAAAGCGGGGAGGGGAAGACAGAAGGAGAGCGATAAATAAGCCAGAGAGAGGGAGACAGGGACAGAGAGGGAAGAGAAAGAGCGACACAGAGAAAGTATATTGAAGTACCGAGAATTATCTGCATTTGGAGAAGGAGGAGGAGGAGCTGGAAGAGTAGGAAGAGGAAGAGAAGAGGAAGAGAAAGCAAGGGAGAAGTAGGAGAGAAGAAGGGGAGGAGAGAGGGGTAGTGGGGAATAAGAAGGAGCTGGCAGAGAAGTATGAGAAAGTAAAAGAAAGTTTGTTTTATTTAACCACCCTCTAGAGCACATGGACTTTTATCATCGACTATTGGACATCAAACGTATGGTCATTCTGACACATTTCTTTAGCGGAAACCCGCTGCCACCACATAGGCTACTCTTTCCGATAAGCAGCAAGGGGTCTTTTATATGCACTTTCCCACATACAGGACAGCACATACCACATCCTTTGATGAACCAATTGTGGACCACTGGTTGGAACAGAAAATAGTCCAAACTGCAAATGTGTCCACTTTGCAGGATCGATCAGAAGACCCACACCTACACAGCTGGACACTCTACCGTCTGAGCTAAGTCCCGCTACCAGTAGGAGAAAGAGGAGTTGGGGGAAGAGAATGAGGAAGAGAAGGAGGCATAAAACAGGATGGGAAAAGTGGGAGAAATAGGAGATGGAGCATGAGGAGAAGGGAAAGGAGAGAATGAGGAGGGGGAGGGATGAAAAGGAGGGGGGAGGAGTAGGAGAGGGAGGACAAGAAGGATACAGAGAAAGAGAAATAGGAAGAGCAGGGGGAGGAAGCAGAGGAGGAGAGGAGGGGGTAGAGGGTAACTGGGGAAGAGGAGGAGGAGGAGGCGGAGGGCGGGAACTAGGTTAGCTTTTATTAGGAGTAAACAAATCTTTGATGGAGTTTGATGGCAGCATTATTATAACATACAACAATAATCCTTACATTTATGTGCAATGCTCCAGTCACTATAGCCATACCTACCATCGCCTACACTCCCACCACTGCTTCTAATGGCCGTGTCCATAGTCACTGCCATCCCACCGAGCCTGGGACTCCAAATTGTCGTCTGCTTTCAAACACACAAAAAAAACACAAAAAACCTCGCTTCCAAGTAAAATTCTCTTCAATTTGGGCTTTTATCCATGTGTTATTTTCCCACTGAAAGTTGTCTGCGTCGAATAGACACACCCAAACTTAGAACGCTGGATGTCGTCCGCTGTTTAGCCTGCAGCAGACGACATTCTCATTTTCGCGCGCAAATCTGTATCGGGAGAGAGGGAGCGGAAACTGAGTGCCCGCGTATCGATCCCTCCGCTGTGATTCGACGCGCATCACTCACTGGGGTCACGTGATAAGGTCATGTGACAACCCCGTGCTCCTAATAGACATTTTACCGATCCGCCCCCGCACTGCGGGAGACTTACAGCGGAGCTTCTGGGGTCTGCCGGCAGGGGGACATGCGGAGGCGGGGTGGGTGTAGGTGTGGGTGTGTGTGGGTGTGTGGATGTGTGTGGGTGTCTCTGTATGTGGGTGTGGGTGTGGGTGTGAATGTGGATGTGAATGTGGGTGTGCAAGTAGGTGTGTGTCTGTGGGTGTGTTTGTATGTGGGTGTGGCTGTGGGTGTGCAAGTAGGTGTGTGTCTGTGGGTGTGTCTGTATGTGGGTGTGTCTGTATGTGGGTGTGGGTGTGAATGTGGATGTGAATGTGGGTGTGCAAGTAGGTGTGTGTCTGTGTGTGTGTCTGTATGTGGGTGTGGGTGTGGATGTGAATGTGGGTGTGCAAGTAGGTGTGTGTCTGTTGGTGTGTGTGTATGTGAGTGTGGCTGTGGGTGTGGATGTGGATGCGAATGTGGGTATGCAAGTAGGTGTGTATGTGGGTATGTCTGTATGTGGGTGTGGGTGTGAATGTGGATATGTATAAGTAGGTGTGTGTCTGTGGGTGTGTCTGTATGTGGGTGTGGGTGGGTGTGAATGTGGGTGTGCAAGTAAGTGTGTGTATGTGGGTATGTCTGTATGTGGGTGTGGCTGTAGGTGTGGGTGGGTGTGGGTGTGAATGTGGATGTGCAAGTAGGTGTGTGTATATGAGTGTGTCTGTATGTGGGTGTGGCCGTGTGTCTGTGGATGTGAATGTGGGTGTGCAAGTAGGTGTGTGTCTGTGGGTGTGTCTGTATGTGGGTGTGTTTGTGGATGTGAATGTGGATGTGCAAGTAGGTGTGTGTCTGTGGGTGTGTCTGTATGTGTGTGTCTGTGGGTGTGTCTGTGGATGTGAATGTGGGTGTGTAAGTAGGTGTGTGTCTGGGGGTGTGTCTGTATGTGGGTGTGTCTGTGTGTGTGACTGTGGTGTGATGTGGTGTGAGTAGTTGTTTGGTGTGTCTGTATTGGTGTGGCCGTGTGACTGTGGATGTGAATGTGGGTGTGCAAGTAGGTGTGTCTGTGGGTGTGTCTGTATGTGGGTGTGTTTGTGGATGTGAATGTGGATGTGCAAGTAGGTGTGTGTCTGTGGGTGTGTCCGTATGTATGTGTATGTGGGTGTGTCTGTGGATGTGAATGTGGGTGTGTAAGTAGGTGTGTGTCTGTGGGCGTGTCTGTATATGGGTGTCTGTGTGTGTGACTGTGGATGTGAATGTGGGTGTGCAAGTAGGTGTGTGTCTGTGGGTGTGTCTGTATATGTGTGTGGGTAAAAGTAGATGCTTAATCGTGGATAGTTTTGAATTAATTAATTACATGAGGGGATCCGTGTTACTGTCAAATTGTTCATTTTATTATTTAAAATAATAGGATGTTTTGCATTGTGCATATAGTCTAGTACGTGTGCAAATGGGCCTTCGTGCGGTGCCGCTTTCGCCCTATTTATTGTGCAACTGTGGTGTCATGAAAGTGAAAGGAGTAGGACCTGGCTATACCTTATTGACTTGACAGGGAAAACAATCACATTAAAGGGTTTAAAGTCTTTTATCAGAATATATTTGTTTTGAGTGGATATCTAGTATTTGAAATTTGTCTGCAAGTCTCTACTAGGTAAAAACCAATGGACATGTGCTTCTGTTTTGCTCTGGCTGCCGTTTTCATAGTTGGGTTCCAATTCCCCAAACATGGCCGATATATGGCATGGGGGTTTGCGATTTCCAAGGAAATCACAAGTGGGGGTTTGCCGATTTACACGGTTTGCGATTTCCTGCTACACCGGCCGAGTCAAAGTCGGTTCCCGGTCGAGTCAAAGCAATGACTTACAAAATTCATACTTGTCGCTACCTAGCTTGGCACTCGGCATTAATAGGATAGGGCAGGGACTGATTAGTTCAGTGTCAGGAGAATGTGACTATGTGGGATATCAGGTCATGCTGCCAGCAGCCTGATCTCCCAGTGGGGCAGCACTATAAAGTCGCCATAAGCGCACAGTGTCACAAGTCGGTACCCCTCCTGATCTGACCATATATGTTGCTGGGACGTAAACCCCAACACACAATTTTTAAAATATCGTCCTTAGTGAAGGAAATCCTAGTTGTTTGCCTTCTTTGTTTGTTGGCGTTTTACGTCCTAGCAACATCCAAAGTTATAACACGACGCATACTGACCACTGGGATACTGTCCTGCCGACACCATGACTCCAATATCCCACTCAGTCACCTTATACGGACACTAAGCCAACCAGTCCTTTGCCTCATCCTAGTCTCATGGAGGTGATGCAAATTGGAAATATTGAGCCTAGAGAAGGTTTCGAACCCACACCTCTTACCATTCTGTGGCTAGTGTGCTAACCATTAGACTATCTAGGCTCCCTCATGCAATCACTCTACCCATACATACCTGTGTGTGAGGCCCCTTGACTGAGAGGTGAGTGCAGACTACCACACTTGTCCTCCTGGAATTGTAAGTCTTGTATATGGTTTACATCCATAAGTCGCTTAATGCTTACACATACATACATGTTTTTACATACATACATACATAAATACATATATATATATGTTATATGTGATGCATAAGCAATTATGCGAGTATAAAGGCGTGGAAGGCAATTGTCACGTTATTGTTCTTTATTACACTTATTAGGTGCCGTACTCTATGTCTGGCCCCTCCCACCACGTGACCAGTGGCGCCGCCGAACCGGGACGCTGTACTGTGTCATTCGTGACCGAGAATGTTTTATATATGTTATATATGTTATATATGTTATAATTGTCATACATGTTGTACATGTTATATATGTTATATATGGTATATATGTTATATATGTTATACATGCCATACATGTTGTACATGTTATATATGTTTTACATGTTATATATGTTATATTTTATATATGTTATACATGCCATACATGTTCTACATGTTATATATGTTGTATATGTTATATATGTTATATATGTTATACATGCCATACATGTTGTACATGGTATATATGTTATATATGTTATACATGCCATACATGTTGCACATGTTTATGTTATATATGGTATACATGCCATACATGCTGTACATGTTAGATATGTAATATATATATATTTTTGGGTTGTTTTATTTTGGTCCATTAGTTGTTTAAGCAGGGGAAATTTCAGTCATAGACGACTGGTCTTCCTCATTCCACTGCTGGTCGATAGAAAGCCCGAGCCTACACTTTTACCGACCCAAGGGATTTTTAACCTCCCACACCACATAGACATGGTATGAGAGCAACCGTCCTTTGATGATGCTGTAAGTTATACACAGCGGTGGAAATCCAAATTGGCAGAGCTGGGGGCATGGGGACATATATATATACATGCATGGCATGTATATATGTTATACATGCCATACATGTTGTACATGGTATATATATTATATATGTTATATATGTCATATATGTTATACATGCCATACATGTTGTACATGTTATATGTTATATATGTTATATATATTATATATGTTATACATGCCATACATGTTGTACATGTTATATATGTTTTACATACTATATATGTTATGTTATACATGCCATACATGTTGTACATGATATATATGTGTTACATGTTGTGTATGTTGTACATATAATATATGTTGCAGACGTATATTTAGTACATGTTGTACATGTTATAGATATGATATATATGACATCGTGCATTGTGTACATTTTAATTTCAGATTCTTTTTTTTTTTGTGATGAATTTATTTACCACACTACCATTTAATATATAAACCATGTAAACATTGTCCATAAATACCTATATACCTGTAACACTTACGGTCGAAAGATCAGTGCTACGGCACTGATAAAAGATATATATGAATCAAATTAATTTACTCCCCTCACCCCCGCCAAAAAAAGCTATCCCTGCACTTCTTTCTTCTACTGGATCCAATCCAAATGGCAACATGAGTGGGATGAAAACATTAATAAACTTAAAGAAATTGAACCATCTGTGGGAAAGCCACCACAGACTCATGCGGGAGGTCGGCGGGACCAAGTGGTCCTTAGCCGCTGCCGTATTGGCCACTCGTGGCTTACACATGCTTTTCTGCTCAAGGGGGAACCTCCCCCTGAATGTATTGGGTGTCAGTCCCCGCTGACACTCAAACACATTTTACTAAGTTGCGTTGATTTTTTGGCCCTGCGCCAACAGTTCTACACTGCAGACAGTATGCATGACCTTTTTACTAAGGTAAAACAGGAAAACATTTTAGCCTTTTTGAGGGCAGCTGGACTGTACCACCTCATATAGTTTACTAAATAGATTCTATCAATTATTAATAAAACTTTTCTTTTTCTATGGGAATTTGTTTCCCTTGACCACAAATATATGATTGTGAGCTTTCTAATTTAATGAGTGTCTATTGGCACATAATTGATTGTCTGCTTTTACATGTAAAAGCGATGGTTTGAACAAAAAACAAACATTTCTTGCCGTGAATATGGCCTATGCTGCCGACACGGCGTAAAACAACCACCAATCAATCAATCAATCAATCAATCTACTGCATCGATACCCATTTTGACATATCAAATTCCAGTACTTTCATGGCCCTTTCAGTGCAAAATTCCAGGACCTTTTTTAAGATGTTTAGTCAATTAAGGTGACCCGAAATACAGCTGTCTTCACATTCACTGGATAAGATGTGAATTGTGAATCAGCATGAGAAATAACAATGACTATATGTATGGTTTTAATACAAAAATCAAGAAGCAGGATAACAAACCCACAAAAATCATTTTTAATACAAAGGATCAGCGAAAATAACCTTAAAATAAAATTACCTTAAAAAAATATGGTCATGATTTTTGTCCATTTTCAAAGACTTTCAAAGATACTTAGATAAATTTCAGGACTTTCCATGCCTGGAATTCTGAATTATCAAATTGCAGGAGTTTCCCGGTTTTCAAGGACCCGTATGAACCCTGTTCCACTCCCAGTGTACTCTATTCTCTTGCTTTCATGGGACAGTTTTGTAATACCTCAGTCACACGACGGCCTGGGTTCACTTACGGTCACTTGGCGACCAAAAGTCTGCGAGCTCCTTGCGACAAAAATGAAACAATTTGTTACAAACTATTAAAACCTCACACACACACACTCACGCACACACGTCAACCGGTACAACTTGGCATTTCTACAGTTAAGTTTCCAAACTTCCGTTTTTCAGGATGGTGGAGAGTGGGAGGCGCTTACACTTATTTTGTATCATCTTGGGTGCTGCTGGCCGAACCGGAAGTAGTCCTGGGGGGTCACGTGTGTGGAGACACTAGAGGTCACAAGGAGATTGTCGGTGCTGCAGCGACAACCTCCTTGCGACCAAAAAGGGCCGAAATGGTCGGCGATCAGTCGGCGATCGCTCGCAGAGCACTCGGCGATTAGTCGTAAGGTGGTCGTAAGATGGTCGTAATTTAATTTCAAAATGCTCGCGAATCGATCGTAAGCGAACGCAGGCCTTGTGTGACTGGGGTCTTACTTACGCATGTCCTTGCAATCACTTCCCACAGCTTACCTGAAACGAGGCAGAAGAAAGAAGGGCAATTAGATGATGCGACACAACGGAATCAGTGTATTTATTATAGTACTGTGTCAAGGAAAAGGAAAGTTTGTTTTATTTAACGATGCCTCTAGAGCACATTGATTTTTATCATCGGCTAGTGGACGTCAAACATTTGGTCATTCTGACATATTTCTTTAGATTGTTTGTTTGTTTGTTGTTGTTTTACGTCCTAGCAACATCTAAGGTCATATCAGGACGGGTACCGACTTGTGACAGTGCGCACTCATGGCGACTTTATAGTGCTGTCCCACTGGGAAACCAGGCCGCCGGCACCATGACCTGGTATCCCACTCAGTCACATTATCCTGACACTGAGCACACCAGTCCTTGCCCTATCCTAATAATGCCGAGCGCCTGGCTAGGAAGCGACAAGTATCAATTTTAAAGTCATTGGTTTGACTCGACCGGGACTCGAACCCACGACCCACGATCTACCAGCACGGGAGACGGACGCTCTAACTCATTCGGCCATCCCGTCTGGTCCTTATTTCTTTAGAAGAAACCCGCTGCCGCCACATAGGCTACTCTTTCCGATAAGCAGCAAGGGGGTCTTTTATATGCACTTTCCCACAGACAGGACAGCACATACCACAGCCTTTGATGAACCAGTTGTGGACCACTGGTTGGAATAGAAAATAGCCCAAATTGCAAATGGGTCAACTCAGCAGGATCGATAGGATGATCAACAGCTTCACAGGTGGACACTCTGCTGTCTGAGCTACGTCCCGCTCCCCTACTGTGTCAATGAGTATAATATATTATACGTATATAAATTGGCGGAATAGACATGTATTTATGTATTTAATATTGAACGGTGGCTTTGAACACTGATGGGATATGTATATTGTCCAATCGCTGGTCGGTGCCTGCTACTGCTAGCCCGTGACTGCTCGATAGTGGTGCCAACCGTGGGTTCCACCACGCTGCCCCCATTTTCGGTTAGTATTCGCCTTTTTTTTTCTTGAAGATTTATACTGCGTATCATTGGTAAGTCTGAATAGACTTGTTTTCAGCATTAAACAGTTTGTCGATAGAAAGCCCAAGCCTACACCTTTACCGACCCAAGGGATTTTTAACCTCCCACATCACATAGACATGGTATGAGAGCAACTGGCCTTTGATGATGCTGTAAGTTATACACAGCGGTGGAAATTCAAATTGGCAGCGGTTGGCATATGGGGAATCGAACCACCGACCTTCAGATTAGGAGCACTACCTAGAAAAAAGTCAGACACTCTAACCACTCTGCCACAGAGAATGCCTTGATTTCAAACTGAGTGAACTGTCGTTCAAGAACTTGGCTGTAGTGAGTCAAGTTTGACTCGACCGGGGTTCGAATCCCATGATCTACCAAAACGGGATACAGGTGCAGGACATCTGCTATATGAGAACAACATTGGTCTGAATGCAATTGTCTGATGCTGCTGTCTTAAAGTTGCATAATCCGAACAAAACATCAAATTTTCAAAATGAAAGCAATTATCTAGATTTCATTGTCCATATCTAACTTTGATACTGATACACTTATTAAGCATTTGTCATCACATAGAAGGGAACACTGAGTCAATTTACCAGAACCTGTTTCTGCGGAAACCTATAGTGTCAGAGTTTTGGCTTGCTTGCCAAAATTAATTTAGCATGGTTGCGCTTCAAATCTTTCAAAGGTTTACCATTTAAAACATAAGTTACTTCAAACGAAAGTAAGGTAGATTATAAAGATCAACCTAATCTATTTATCTCAGAAAATGACAGAAACTCAGAACTATCGGACTATGCACCTTTAAGCCCTGGTCACGTGGCCGTTAGTGGACGTAGATGAGCATAGTGGAGGCTAACACGGTGTAAAAATATACGGATTTTCGGTTCGGAATTATATATTGGCAGAGAGCATTATTCTTCTTGGGCAACGGAGTGGGGACAAGGTTATGTAATCTAAAAGCAATAATACCCCACTCCCATTATGACATGATATAAGCTATGTGAAATATATGTTCATACAGGATGCCTGAGATTAATGAAGAAATGTTCCTATATAAGATTCAGTACAGGATTGTTGAAATGTTTCTCTATGCATCCATAAAGAGTGCAATTGGAGAAAAGACCATTTTATCAGAGACCTATTGTAACTGTATGCAGCTACCTGTCCCTACATGACCACTGGGTGGGCACACCAGCCTAATTTGCATATACACACAGGGCACCACCTGCAGCTGGGTTGAGTGACAGCCACCCCTACTAGGGAGGGCGGAGGGGTGCCACCCACCCAGACTGTGGAGGTGCCTGATTGGCTGCCTGTGGACTGCCCAGTCACCTGCACCTCATTGGCCCTCTGACCACACTAGCCTCAAACCTGAGATCATTATTCTAGATTCTGCTTCAGACACACTGAAGAGAGATCACTCTACTCCTGGCTCTTGAGTGAGACAAACCTACTCTTGAGCAGGAACCCCAGACACTCTGTCTGATGCTATCAAAATTCATCTATTCAAATGGAGTGTGTACACAGCCATAGGACTCCTGTCCCATGGCCTGTAGGCACTGCTTTCTATACAGACTAAAGTAGTACTGAGATTTTGTGTGGCTATAGGTAAGGGGTGTGGATGCTAGGTCACTGGTAGGTGGACAGGAGTTGGTGTTATTAAAGCACAACTTCTCCACTGTTTATCTGTGTGACTTGTCTTCATTCTTCCTTAGCATTGGTTAATGAGTTGATAGATAAGTGATATGAAGGGGAGAGTTTTTGTAGTAACTAAGTTCAACTACTTTCAACTACGTTAGTCTCCACTATGTTCAACTACGTCCACTAACGACTATGTGACCACGACATGCACGACATGGAACGGCCAATGTTTTGTGCAGGTCAAAGTACGCTAGAGTACATTAAGAGGTATGTTCTACTACGTTTGACTTGTACGTTAGCATCACTGATGCAAATTCAGCCTCTAATGTACCACTCTTTTGAACATGTCCAAAACTTAAATCGGAGATCACGGCTCACCCACGTTATTACCAAGTTAACATCAAGGACAAATATGGATGCTGGTACATTCAACTACATTCAACTACGTTAGCCTCCACTACGTTCACCTACATCCACAAACAGCTATGTAACCAGGGCTTCAGTAAGGCAAAGTGACTTGTTGAGCAAGTCAATGGTTGCTCTACAGCTAAGGCAGTGTGCTGCGTTTTATTAAGACATCACCAATACAGTGACCCAAATCATCAAATATTCGCCGTCTACGTGAATTAATCTGAGTTGCTATTATTTATATATAAACAGAAAATGACATTTTTGTATAAATAAATAATTAAATAAATAAATAAAGACCAACACAAAATAACTTTTTAAAAAGACTCTTTATTTTACATTTCACAAAAAAAACAGTACACTATATTGAATGCGGCATAATCCGATCAGAGAATCACGAAACCAAACAGAAAGACGCAACAAGTACTTGATTATGCAACTTTAACTAAATAAATTATGGGCAATATTAATAATAATTCATCAATTGCAGAACAATTAGTACAACACCGCGCATTCCCTCGATCATTTGTCATTGTGCCAACTGTCAGTGAACCGTTAGTAAATGGATCCATGGGGCACTGTGCAGAATGTCAATAAGGGGCTGTGGGTATCGAAGATCCTATTGATCTGGCCTGATTTCGATTCGTGTTGTTGTCATAAGCGCCCAATGTTAACAGCCAACACGGACAGTGGCGCCGCCCACTTAGGCACCTTCAACAAGACAGGATGGCCGAATGAGTTGAGCGTCCGTCTCCCTGTTTGGTAGATCATGGGATTTGAGCCCACAAGTTTGTACCCTGGTCGAGTCAAAGCAATGACATCAAGATTTATACTCGTCGCTTCCTAGTTTGCCCAGCATTATTAGGATTGGGAAAGGACTGGTTGGCTCAGTGTCAGGATAATTTGACGGTGTGGGATATCAGTTCATGGTGCTGGCAGCATGATCTCCCTGTTGGGGCATTACTATAAAGTTGCCATGAGTGCGCACTGTCACAAGTCGGTACCCATCCTGATATGACCTTAGATGTTGCCAGAACGTAAAACTCCAACAACCAACCTTAGACACGTACAAAGACTAGCATTTACCTTGCAATGTAATGGCCATAGAGGGTCTACATTTTCGGGTTTCACGACTGAGTAGTCGTCTGAGCTGACCTCTTAGACGAGGAAGTTTGCTTGTTTGTTTATTTGTTGGAGTATTTAGGTAGATAGATAGATAGACAGATAGATAGATAGATAGATAGATAGATAGATAGATAGATAGATAGATAGATAGATAGATAGAGGATGTAAAACTACTACCTAGCCTGGTGATTGGCAGCACCTGGATAGGGCAAAGAGCAGTGGAATGAGGCAGACCAATTGTACATAATTGAAATTCCCGCTGCAGTATTAATGAATGTAATAAAAATAGATACATAAAGAAATTGATAGATAGATAGATATAGATAGAGGCACATAATTCGATATATAGCTATATAGATAGACAGATAGATATATATATATATAGATGGATAGACAGATAGATAGATGTAATGAGGAAGACCTATGTCTGCGATTAAAATTTCCCCTACTTAATGTACCAAACAAATATTTTTTTTAAATGGATAGATAAATAGATATATTAATAAATAGATATATATATATATAAAACTACCACAACAGATAGATAGATAAATATAGATAGATATAAAACTACTACAATGTATAAATATATATATATATAGATAGATAGATCGATCGATATAAAACTTCTACAATGGATAGATATATATAAATAAATATAGATAAATAGATAGATAAACATGAAACTACTAAAATGGATGGATATATATATATAGATAAATAGATAGATATATATAGATAGATAGATAGATATATAGATAGATAGACAGATAGATATTTTGGTTTCGACAATTCGCTGCTTTCCTCTGACTATGCACCTTTAATACCAACCCACGACCGGCGTCTCTTTAAAGTAAATATGCGCATGCATTCGTGTGCTGCTTGCACATGCGCAAACATGAGGGGACGCGCCAAATATCGATCAGCGTCCCCCCCATCACACACAGATACACAGGGGGCGTAGCTAAATTGTCACACTGTAAGCATGTTCGAACATTTTCTCTGGGCATCATAATTTTTTTCCATACTAAACAAGTGCGAACAATTCCTCTCAGCGTCATATTTTTTCGATACTGAATCTTTTATAACACACACTTTTTTTAATTTATGTTCTGCTTACAATTTGTTATATTTCCTGTAAGCACGTGGAAAACAATGTTGTGCTTTACAATTTATATATTTTTTTGTATTTCTGCCTACGCCCCTGCACACCGGTTCCAAGTCGGGAAAGAATTGTCAGAGGTCTAAGTGACAAAAATACTAGGGGGGTCGAGGGGCATGCCCCCGAGAAATTTTATTAAAACATACGATTAAAATGGTGCAATCTGACACCTACTTGAATATATTTGGGCCTTGAAATTCCAACTCTCTTAAGATTTCAAAAAAGAAAGTTTGTTCTACTTAACGATGCCTATAGAGCATATTGATTTTTATCATTGGCTATTGGACGTCAAACACATGGTCATTCTGACACATTTCTTTAGAGGAAACCTGCCGCCGCCACATAGGCTAGTCTTTCCGATAAGCAGCAAGGGGTCTTTTATATGCATTTTCCCACAGACAGGACATCACATACCACAGCCTTTGATGAACCAGTTGTGGATCACTGGTTGGAACGGAAAATAGCCCAAACTGCAAATGTGTCCACTGAGCAGGATCGATAGGATGACAAACACCTTTGCAGGTGGACACGCTACCCCCTGAGCTATGTCCTGCTCCCTTGTTTTAAGACTTCAAGACTAACAAATAATTAAGCGTAACATTCTCACTCACACTCACTCTCAATGAATTACAACATAAAAAAAACAAAGATAATTTAATTTAAAATTATCCACAGTAAAAAAAAAAGAAATCGCAGACAGGGCCCCCCCCCCCCCCCCCCCGCCGCTGACTTGGAAACTCAGTTTTCGCTTAAATCAACGATTTTACTGACAAATGGGTTCCCTCGTTGTGGGCACGAGAAACCAGCACCTGGAACAGTGAATAGATGGACACACACCCCAAGTAGGCAGCTGGTGTCCAACAAGTAATTAGCAATGAAGTAATTGCTTGTAAGGCACTAAAGACTGAACAGTTAGGAGCAAGGGCAATCCCTTCGGGGGGGGGGGGGGGGTGAGCGGGGGTGAATGGGGCGGAGGGGGGGTTAGAAGGGGTGAGGGGGGATGAAGGAGGATTGAGGAAAGGGGGAAAGGAGTGGAGATGGTGGTGAGAGGGGGTGAGGGCGGTGAGGAGGGTTTGAGGCGGTGATGGGGGATGAGAGGGGGGGGATCAGGGGTGGTGAGGGGGGTGGGGGGATGAGGAGGTGAGGGAGGATGACGGGGAGAGATGATGGAGATGAGGCGGTGTGGGGGATGAGAGGGGGTGAGGGGATATGAGGTGGTGAGAGGGGGTGGGGGATGAGGGGTGAGGGAGGATGAGAGGGGGAGATGATGGAGGATGAGGCGGTGATGGGGGAATGAGAGGGGGGGATGAGGGGGGGATGAGGGGGTGAGGAGGATGAGAGGGGGAGATGATGGAGGATGAGGACGGTGATGGGGGATGAGAGGGGAGGATGAGAAAATGGGAGGATGAGGGGGTGAAGGGGGATGAGAATGAGGTTTAGAGGGATGAGGGGGTGAGGGAGGATGATAGGGGGAGAGATGATGGGGGATGAGGGGTTGAGATGATGGGTGTGAGGGGGATGAGACGGGGAGATGATGGAGATGAGGGGGTAAGGGGAATGAGAAGGGGGTGAGGGGATGAGAGGGGGTGAGGGGTGAGGGGCTGAGAGGGGTAGATGATGGGGATGAGGGGGGTGAGGGGGGTGAGAAGAGGGTGAGGGGATGAGAGGGGGTTGAGGGGGTGAAGGGTGGTGAGAGGGGGTAAGGGGGGGTGAGGGGGGAGATGAGAGGGGGAGGGGGAGGGAGGGAGGGGGGAGATGCGATGAAGGGTGAGTGGTGGATGAGAAGGGGGGAACGCTCAAAGCCAGCACTAATTAGGTCTCCCAACACAGATTGCAATTTAAAGCTGTTTGGCCTGTTCCAAATCACTCTAAATTGCACTAGCTCAGAGTAAGTCAATCAGAGAGTGTTATTTTCTACTCCTTCACCAACCTTACTTACTCCACATTCACCCAGTTTATCACTCACTCACCATCAATCCCTTGAATAGCTGCTACTGGTTTGTATATAGAAAGTGGAGCCTCAGACAGGGTGTCTGGGTTCCTGGACAAGAGTGTCTCCTGCAAGAGTGCCTAGCTCAGACGAGTCAGAGTCTCTCTCAAGAGTCAAGAGCGTCTCAAGAAGTGCCTGTAGCATCATATATATCAGAGTGAGGTCTGTGTTTCAGGTGGTGCAAGGGGCGCAGGTGACTGAGCCTCCCACAGGCAGCCAATCAGACACCGTCTACAGCCTGGGGGGCGATGCCCTAATAGGGGCAGCTGTCACTCAACCCCACCTGCAGGTGGTGTCCATAATGTATGCAGGATGGCTGGGTGTGCTTGCCCATCAGCACTGTGGTAACAGGTAGTTGCAGAGTTACAATAAACATATATTAAAAATGTCCTTCTCCTCCACTTGCATTCCTACTGGTGCATAGAGGGAACATTTCACCAAACATTAACTGCCTCTTACATAGGAACATCTCGTCATAATGTCAGGCACCATGTGTTATCATATTTTCCACATAGTCTCATATGTCACACAGCGAGTGGGGCACCCATCGCTTCTCTGTTACATAACCTTGGTCCCCACTCCGTCGCCCGAAAATAGTAATGCTCTCTGCCAATATATAATTCCGAACTGAAAATCCGTATATTTTTACAATTTGTTGTGAACTCGTCAATGACTGATGAGTCCAATTTGTGCTCGCAATGTGCAGTGGCACACTGGACATGTGTGTGTAGCTGCTGTCAGAGAGTCTGGTAGATGACGGAGATTATCCTTTCTCTGCTGACACTTTTGTTTATATAATGAGTCAGCCGCATGAAAACGGGCCAATCGGTGGTCAAGTGAAGATGTTGGCATCGCAATTCTTAAAAGTGTAGTGCATTTCTTTGTTTCATATTAAATTATCCTAGAAACAAATCAAGTTGTTTTATTTTCTCGACCTTTACATTCAGGATAAATTTAAAGACTTTCCAACACCTCTGTCAATGCTAAATCATAATTATCCTGATCGACGCCGACATCCAATCATCGATGCCGACAACTTTAACAGATATCGGCGTCGCAATTCTTAAAGACTCGTACATTTCTTTGTTTTATATTATATTATCCTAAAAACAATTCAGGTTGTTGTACTTTCTCGACCTTTACATTCAGGATAAATTTAAAGACTTTCCAACACCTATGTCAATTCTAAATTATAATTATACCGATCGACGCCGATATCCAAGCTCGACGCCGACATTGACCACCAATTGGCCTCTTTTCGTGATCCTGACCCATATATATTTCTTTTATTTGTCCAAGCATTACGGCTTCATTGCTGGTACAGGCTCGGAGAACAATAAATCAGAAATGGGGTTATGATCATCAACGAACAAGAAAGCAGAAGTGGAGTCATGCTCACCAATCAGCATGCATGCCGCTGATTACTGATATTGTATAATCTATTGCTATGCTATGCTATGGTGGTATGCGGGTAATGCAGTACCTCGGATACTTTAGGTGTTAAAATACCACAGGGAGTTTGATGCCCCTGCCTTGCAAAGTTGTAAACCACTGCCTTGTGGTACAAGTTCTGGCTCTTGATAGAATCAAAGGCTAAGGGAGCAAACCCTAACAGAAAACCATGTTATTGTGGCAGCATTAAGTGCGGTGATGATTGGAACTCCCAACATCTCCCGACCAGCCACTGCAGGGACAAATAGTTTGCGCCTGTCTTGACATGTTCTTGCCAGTGTGAGACCTCTATTTGCTCCCTGAGACAGTGCCGCTAGTAACTTGCAAAAGCCAGCAGCACTTCAACACTTTGCAAGCAGCTTTTATGAAATGTACAACCGCACAAAGCAGCGGTTAAGTAATGAAAGCAGACTTTGTCGCATTGCGACTGACAGCATGATGATGATGATGATGATGATGATGTTTTAACCATGGGAAGAGGCTGACCTAGATACAACATCATGCAGGAATAATATCTAATAGTGATCAAACACACTCACACACATGACAACCATTCTCTGACTCCCTGTTCACAACACCCACCCACCCACAAACAGACAATCCAACTATTCTTTGACCCACCGTACCCGACAGCCCCCACACACGCACCCAAACAAACCAACCATTCTCTGGCACACACCCTACCCACACTCATACACCCAACCACACACGCCAACCGACCATTCTCTAACCCTCCGTTCCCGACACCCCACCCCCACCTTTACACAGCCAACACTTCTCTGCCCCCCCACCCCCGCTCCTGACACCAGCTGCTGGTCCAGTCTCAGTCATACCTCACCATAAAACCCCAGCCACTCCCCCCGCCCCACACCTCCCACCACCACAATCAGGCTCCTCCAGTCGATGACTGGGGAAAGTAGATAGGGGAGTAGATGGAAACTTCCGGCCTTGTTATACCCGTATAATGGCTTATACAGCATATATATTGCATAAAACATTAGTGAATCTAACCGTGCAACTACATTTATACTTGCATAATAGGTTATACAGCACACACATATGTATATGAATGCTACCACACAAGTGGAGAGTCCCACCCCAAGTAAGGGGGGCGGGGGTGGAGCACGCAGGACCCACCCCCCACCCACCCCAGGGGGGGGGGGAGACCACTTCAGAGCTTATTATACGCGATAAAGGGTTTATCACTATCCATATATGTATGTATATATATATATATATATCAGCATCATCATCATGCTGTCGGTCGCGATGCGACAAAGACTGCTTTCATTACTTGACTGCCGCTCTCCATTTAGCTCTCTGCCATGAGAGTTGCGTCCATGAGTCGGTCTTAATGTCTCTCAGTTTCAGGTTTCTCTTGATGGTATCCTTGAACCCTCGAGCAGTGCGGTCCTTGGTAACCCGGGGGATGACCGAGCCAATATGGTGTTTTGTGCGGTTGTACATTTCATGAAAGCTGCCTGCAAAAGTGTTGAAGTGCTGCTGGCTTTTGCAAGTTTACCAGTGGCACTCTCTCGGGAACAAATAGAGGTTTCACACCGGGAAGAACATGTCAAGACAGGCGCAAAACTATTTGTCCCTGCAGAGGCTGGTCGGGAGATGTTGGGAGTTCCATACATCAACCGCCCTTAATTCTGCAACAGTGACATGGTTTTCTGTTTAGAGTTTGCTCCCTTAGCCTTCGGTTCTGTCAAGAACATGTACCACAAGGCAGTGGTTTACAACTCTGCAGGGCAGGGACGTCAAACTCCCTGAGGTATTGCTATACCTGCATACATATATATACACACACAATATAAGCGCTGGTCTGGAGGCGGTACTGACCAGACACATCTGGTATCAGGGAGGCCGGGCGCCACTCACAAGTGACGCCCGTGTGACAGAAGCAGGAACTGGAGCAGTACATAGGTACTAAATCACATATAGAAAGGGAACTAAGATCTGGTAGTGTCCTTGTTTATATTCCCATAATAGATTACAGAGCATATATATATATATATATATTATATATATATATATATATATTTATATATATATATATATATTCGAATAATATATAGAGCATATATATATATGCTCTATAATCTATTATATATATGCTCTATAATCCCTATAGTTCCTTATGCTATGCTATGCTATGCTATGCTATGCTATGCAATGCTATGCTCACTATATCCTATCTACTGGTCCTGTGTAGTTACAGGATTGGCCACATCGGTGCCACCTGTGAGTGCCTCTTACCACTTGTATACCAGCTGTGCCTGGTCGTTAGTACCTACAGACCGGCTTAGACCGTGAAATATAATGATGTTCATTTGCTATGACAAATGTCCATGGCTTCCACAGTTCTAAAACATCTACTGTTTCGCTTGGGCGCATAAACCATTCGTTGTTTTCCGGGGAGAGAACAACATATATATGAAAGGCAAACAAACCGGCAGATGGTGTGAGTGATGTCTGTGTAGATTATGTGGACCGATTTAATGGCAAAATACCACCATCAAAGGCCCTGGTCTATGATTGGTCGGTTGGGAACATAAATCTAGGTAATAGAGCAATGTTGGATGTCAGGCCTAATGGCTGCTCTCGGGGGGGAGAGGGGAGGGGGGTGGCGGGCGGAGGGGTGCCGGGGAGGGGGGAGGGCGGGCTAAGGGAAGGGGTGAAAGTGCGGTTAGGGAAGTGGTCAAGTGGGGTTAGGGGAGTGGAGAGGGGTGAGGGAGGGTGGTTTAGTGGGGGGTTGGGGCAAAGGGGTTGTGTAGTGGGGGAGGAGGGAGGAGGGCGGGACGGTGGGAGGGAGATTGGGGGAAGTGGGGGAGAGGAGGGGCGGGGGTAGGAATGGAAGATTGGGATAGGTGGGGGGAAGAGGGGCGGGCGAGTGGGAGGGAGATGGGGTTGTGGGGGCAGGAGGGGCGGGTAGTGAGAGGGAGGCTGGGACTGAGTGAAGGAGGTTTGTGGAAAGGGGAAGGGTGTAAGCGATGCAGTGTGGGGAAGGTGATGGGGGAGAGGTAGAGGGGAGGGAAGAGGGTGGGTGGGAGGGGAGAGGGTGGGTGGGAGGGAAGAAGGTGAGTGGGAGGGAAGAGGGTGAGTGAGAGGTGCCAGTGGGAGAAGCAGACACTCATCATAATGTAAACAATAGAAAAATGATATATTGCATCGACCCAATATC
>CM059190.1:107386718-107412438 GCA_030323885.1 Branchipolynoe longqiensis | reverse complement strand
CAGTGCAGTGTGGGATCCCAGATGGCACACAGTCGTCGGGCTGACATTGGCTATTGGTTGTACCGTCGCCACATATTTGCCACCGTCAGGCCACCGTCGGACCGACGGTGGTGGCCCGCCGCTGGGTTTCAATCATTTTGCACATTTGGTGATGGCCTGCCGCTGGTTTTCAATCGTTTTCATTCGTTTTGCACATTTGGAATTATTTAACAGGTTTGTTTATTAATATGTTTAGATTATTTTCTAAAAGTTTGGTAATTTATTACGATGTATTGTAATGGCCCACGGCCCTCCGACTCTCACTCACTCGGTTACTCACGGAAGAACACCAAGATTCAATCAGAGTACGCTTAAACTTGGTTTATTGAACCATCTGCTCTCCGCGGCGTCAGTAGTTGTCTGACCTGCTCCCTGACTCGCCAGATCCCACATCGACTCTATAGGTGTGTGTGTGGGGGGGGGGGGGGTCAGCCACCCGCAGTAGAGGGCAGCCCAGTTGGGGTCTGCCCGGTGACTACCCATGCCGCCACCTGGCGCAGTATAGAGGTACTGTGCTGGTGTACGGCGTAGTCTCCGCTGCTACCGCATGGTAGTAGCGCTCATGTACAGACTACTACAGTATTAATGGAATTATTCGTGTTAATACGATTTGAATTATCCGGTACGGAATGTTGATGGTTCGAGTCGCCAGAGGAGGACATTCGATCGTTGAGCAGCATTCTTTTTCTACAAATAACTCCAGAAATCGCAGGAATTTTAAGGAATTATTTAACAGGTTTGTCTATTAATATGTTTAGATTATTTTATAAAAGTTTTGTAATTTATTACAACGTATTAATGGAATTATTCGTGTTAATACGATTTGAATTGTATTATCTGGTACAGAATGTTGACGAAGCACCGCCATCTTGGTTTTTTCTGAAAACATTAGTTTTATTCAAAATTAATAGAAATCAAGAACCCTAACCGAATAAATTAAATATAATATTTTTGGTATGTGTACCAAGCGATTTGTTAATAGGTGGTGTGGTTTTAGAGATATTTCACTTTTTCTGTATTTAATTGAGTTAAACCCTAACCCTACCCCTACCCTATACCTAACCCTAACCCTAACCCTAAACCTAACCCTAACCCTAACCCATACAGAAAAAGTGAAATATCTCTAAAACCACACCAAATCGCTTGGTACTCATATAGAAAACATGTTTACCAAAAAGATTATATTAAATTTATAAGGTTTTCTATTAATTTTGAATAAATATATTGTGTCGGGCCGATGGCATTTGCCGCCGTCGGGCCGATGTTGTTTTGTCCAACCTCCCGCCGTCAGCTGGACAAAACAACGTCGGCCCGACGGCGCGGCCGCGGCCGACGTTGGCCCGACGGCTGTGTGCTATCTGGGGGATATGTCAAAGCAAAACAAACCAGCGCGAAGGACATGGCGCCTGTTGAAACAGTTTTTTGTTTGTTTGTTTTGTTGTTGTTTTACATCCTAGCAACATCTAAGGTCATATCAGGACGAGTACTGACTTGTGACAGTGCGCACTCAGGGCGACTTTATAGTGCTGTCCCACTGGGAAACCAGGCCGCCGGCACCATAACCCAATATCCCACTCAGTCATATTATCCTGACACTGAGCCAACCAGTCTTTGCCCTATCCTATTAATGCCGAGTGCCTGACTAGGAAGCGACAAGTAACAATTTTTAAGTCATTGGTTTGACTCGACCAGGGTTCGAACCCATGCCCCCACGATCTACCAGCACGTGAGTCGGACGCTCTAACTCATTCGGCCATCCCGTCTGGTCTGTTGAAACAGTGAGACAAGCCATGGATTTTGCAAGTTTGTTACAAAACATTTGCGCTACAGTTTAGAATACCAAATTAAATAAATATCATAGATTAATATGTAAATATTTTATATGACCTTTTTAATGTAGGCAAGTAGACAAGCCTAGGTAATATGACATGCTTTCAAAGTAGGCAAGCAGTCAAGCCTTAGTAATATGACATACCTTTAAAGTGGTCAAGTAGACAAGATTTAGTAACATGACATGCTTTTAATATAGTCAAGTAGAAAAAAAAGTAAACCTTGCTTTATTTAACAATGCCTCTAGAGCTCTTTGATTTGTATCATCGGCTATTGTACATCAAGCATATGGTCGTTCTGACATATTTCTTTGGAGGAAACCTGCTGCCACCCCATAGGCTACTCTTTCTGATAAGCAGCAAGAGGTCTTTTATATGCACTTTCCAAAAGACAGAATGGCACATACCACAGCCTTTGATGAACCAGTTGTGGACCAGTGGTTGGAAAGGAAATAACCCAAACTGCAAATGGGTCCGCTAAGCAGGATTGATAGGATGACCGACACATTCACAGGTGGACATGCTACCGCCTGAGCTACGGCCTGCTCCTTTGTGGGCAGGTATACAAGACTTAGTAATATGACATGCTTTTAAAGTAGGCAACTAGACAAGCCTTGGTAATATGACATGATTTTAAAGTAGGCAATTAGACAATCCTAGGTGATATGACATGCTTTTAAAGTAGGCAAGTCGACAAGCCTTGGTAATATGACATGCTTTTAAAGTAGGCAAGTAGACAAGCCTTGGTAATATGACATGCTTTTAAAGTAGGCAAGTAGACAAGCCTTGGTAATATGACATGCTTTTAAAGTAGGCAAGTAGACAATCCTTGGTAATATGACATGCTTTTAAAGTTGGCAAGTAGACACGCCTTAGTAATATGACAATCTTTTAAAGTAGGCAAGTAGACAAGTCTTGGTAATATCACACACTTTTAAAGTAGCTAAATAGAAAAGCCTTAGTAATATGACATGCTTTTGAAGTGGGCAAGTAGACAATCCTTAGTAATGTGACATGCTTTTAATGTAGGCAAGTATACACGCTTCGATAATATGAGATGCTTGTAAAGTAGTCAAGTAGACAAGCCTTGCTAACACACCATGCTTGTAAAGTGGGCAAGTCGACAAGCTTGTGAAGTAGACAAGTAGGTATCGAGTCTTGGTAGTTATTACACTGCTGAAGTTCTGTGTCCGTCATATCTTTCGATATGAGCTTACACCCGATGGTTTTCTCTGAACAAACCACCTCTTTCTTATATCTATGCATGTATATATATACACACATTATATATAAACATATAAAAGATGGCTGTGTGTAGGCGGCGCAGCTCACAAAGGTCATACCAGATGAAAGCATTGCGCATGCGCATGCGCATTCACCCAACCACCCCGATGTCCTCGTTTCCGCTCTGCTGCTCGTCTGCAGCTCCCAACTGCAGACACCTAAGTGACATCGATAGTGGCGCCGTCACGCGAGGGCGGGAAAAAGGAGCGCGGCACTTGGCTACTTCCGGTGAAGACTTACATAGCTGAGTGTAGCGGTGGGGGCAGGATGCGCCTACAGGGCTTCGCGACAGACAATTATCTAGCCACATCTGAAAGACACCCTACAAAGCCCACTCACCCTGGGGCCCGTATAAATAACGCACCAGCCACATTAGTCACCCACACTTAAGCTACTCTTATTTTATTTTCGTTTCTCTATGTGGGTTTTTGTGTGTGATAATACAAGAGATAGTGTGAGTCTTAGATCAGAAAGTTTTGATTAGCTGGAACTGAAGATAAAGTGAGAGCACCATTGTGAAATGAGGCCTTGATTTACATGGATTCAGCTCGCTTCTCGCTTAAGTGTTTTTGCATTGTTCAACATTGATATTTCTTCAGAGACTTCTTCTTCATCATCATCACCAGCAGCAGTATGATTATCATCATCTACATCATCATCATCGTCATCACCACCATGGATATTGTGATCATCATTGCCACCATCATCACCTCCACCATCATCATCAACATAATCACAACCACCATCATCATCACCACCACAACCACCATCGTCATGACTACTACCATCATCACCACAATCACTATTACCATCACAATAAACGTTTCAATCACCACCATCATCACTATAGCAATCACTATTATTGTCATAATTTCCATCACCATTATCACCACCTTCATCATCACCACCAACATCACCATCATCACCATCGCCATAATAATCGGCGTCATCATCACCATTACGACCGGACGTGGTAGCCGAATCGGTAGAACGCTGAATTCCCGTGTGGAAAGTCGCGAATTCGAATCCCAGCTGAGTCAAACCAATAACTTTTCAAATTGAAACTTGTCGCTACTTAGCCTGGCACTCGACAATAATAGGATAGGACAAGGACAGGTTAGCACAGTATCAGAATAATGTGAATGTGTGAGATATGGGGTCATGATACTGGCGGCCTGATTTCCCAGGGAGGCAGCACTATAAAGTCAACCTGAGTGCGTATTGTCACAAGCCGGTACCCGTCCTAATATGACCTGAGATGTTGTCAGGACGTAAAACTCAACCAACAACATCATCATCATTATCACCACCTTCATCATCACCATCACTATAATCATTACCACCATCATCAACATGACCACTACAACCACCACCACCATCACTATCAGGTATTTGTTTCTATACGAGAAGCGCTTCTGTGAATGTCCCTGAAACGATTGATGCTTTACTTTTTTTTTGTTTTTGGTTCAAGTGTTTTCAATCCTTTGAATAACATGTTGTCAATGCTAATGCACTGGTCTTCCAACCCTAATCACAATTGCCTCTACACAGTAAACAAATCTACAACAATATACAGATAGACAAATACAGGAAAATAAGCAAAACATGAACGATAGGCAGGGGCGTGGCTCGGTGTACACGCGCACGCCAAAACGTCCACATCTTTTTGTCAACAAAAAATTAAATTAAAAAATAATAAAGAGAGAGAGAGGGGGGGTGGGGGGGCGTTACTTAGATATGATTTCATATTCGGAAGGGTGTGACGCCGTAAGCGGCCCCCTAATCCCCCTGCCAAAATTAGGAGTACACATCGTTAAAGGGCTAGCTATACCCCTGGGCCTGTATGCACCAATCGGGGTTAGGGCCTTAACCGCGGCTAAGGTATCCCCGCAGGGCTAAATGTGAAAATTCGGTATGCACCAATCGGAGGTAGGGCTAACCGCCGACCGTAGCCTAGGCTAAGCTAAACCATTTTCAAATCAGGTTTTACGCCTAGCCGGGGCGGTTAGTGTGCGTGTGTGGCTCTCAATCTATTGAATGCGATCATATTTAACAGAATTACATACGTAATAAGTGAACTTTTATCAATTTAACCCTAAATTCGAAGGGTTATTAAGGCTAACGCCGCATTGGCGGCGATATTAATAGTTATATTTTCGAATCGGCGAACGTACAGTAAACAAATCGCCGCCGCCGCCAGTATGGACAGCGACGTCGATGCGGCGGCGGCGGCGATTTGTTTACTTTACGTTCGTCGATTCGAAAATATAACTACTAATATCACCGCCAATGCGGCGGTAGCCTTAATAATGCTTCGCATTTAGGGTTAAATTGATCAAAGTTCACTTATTGCGTATGTAATTCTGTTAAATATGATCGCATTCAATAGATTTGAGCCTAATATATGGGTAGAAACGCAGAGGGAATTCCCAAATCTATAAATAAACTCACGGTTAGCTATCCGCAGCGGCTAAAACATTGGTGCATACCGATTCACACATTTCTCAAACCCGCTGCTACCCTGAGGTAGCTATCCGCGGCTAGTGTCTTAACTCCGGCTAAGCCTAACCCCGATTCGTGCATACGGCCCCTGGTAGGTAAAGAACAAGATAAGAGAAAAAGAAACATATGCGGGGAGGTAACTATGTTAGACTAGTATGGTAGGCGTTAGTAAGGGGTGGGGTACTTAGCTAGGGTGAAAGTACAACATCTGAACACTTTGACTTCTGGTTACTGAATGGTTTATTCACGGCGTAGGGCACGCTTCACCCGCCGGCTAAACTTTCCATGACGTCATCTCATTTGCATATCTCTTTGTCCCCAACTCTGCATATCGTTAACATATATTAACCACAGGTCTAGACGTCTATTACGCATATATCACATCCCCCCCTCAAAGTATTTCTGAAACATGAAATGTTACAAAATAACAATGAAGAAACACAAAATATACAATATCAAAATATATGCGCACTTAACTTGCAAATGTCCGAGTGCACAATGCACTTAAGCCCTCAAAATCTGGCTGTAATGCCTGATATCTCATATTGTCCATATGTATCAACAGTAAAACACAAAATCTGAAATAAACTTAACTGTACATGCACATGTTAATCCTGCGACAGTCGGAAGCACACTGACCTACTATAGATCTAACCTGCTCGCCGGCCTTATCAGCCGACCTGACCTATTTCATGAGCAACTGCGCTGGAGACACGTTCAGGACAGGCAACGGAGTATGCCGGCTTATGCCGGCCTATGCTGCTGTACGCCACCATACACTTTCTCCCATCCGTCCGTCCAAATCTTTTTGTGCATGCTAAAAAAATCTCGACCTACGGGGGTGTATGGTTCATACGCTACTCATACGCTTCTCATACGCCGGCATACGCTCTTCATACGCTGGGGGTATGCCGGCGTATACTAGGGGTACACCGGCTTACACTACTCGTACGCTCAACTTGTGTCACGGGCGTATCTCGGGCGTATCTCGGGCGTATGCAGCGTACGCAGAACCTACGAGTTGCGTCTGGGAGCATATTCGTAGCGTATGCAGAGCATATGAGTAGCGTATGGTGGCGTATGCCCGACCTATGGTCTCGGTACATAAAGGCGACGCATGCCTTCTTTGGTCATTCCTGCTCTGCTGCTCATACAGGATGGATGCCCAGGCACTGCAAGTACAGTTCCAGCTTTTCTACAGAGTTGCCCTTTATCACCATGAGCTTGCTCTATACCTCATGGTTTTTCTGGCATCCCGTATCGAGAGACGAAGGAGGAGGGAGCGGCGGCGACGATCAGTGTGGGTCAGACCCTGGATTGGGAGGCGGCCACAGTTTGGCTTGTTCGACAAGCTGATGGTCGAGCTCCGCAGCGGGTTCACC
This sequence comes from Branchipolynoe longqiensis, assembly GCA_030323885.1. Taxonomy (NCBI): domain Eukaryota; kingdom Metazoa; phylum Annelida; class Polychaeta; order Phyllodocida; family Polynoidae; genus Branchipolynoe; species Branchipolynoe longqiensis. Next base: position 107,405,402 of record CM059190.1, on the reverse strand, counting down.
GCGTCGTTTGTGAACTTCATGCGGCTGCCTCCCCAGTTGTTTGATGAGATTGTGGCGCAAGTGGGACTGAGGATCGCCAAAAAACGGACCACATTCAGGGTGCCGCTCGAGCCGGCGCTGAAAATAGCACTTACTCTGCGGCACCTGGCATCTGGCACAAAATACTCCTCCATGAAGTTTGGGTGGAGGGTGCCCCACAACACACAGTCGCTGATAGTGCGTGAAGTCTGTAAGGCCATCGTCGATGAGTACATGGCCGAGGTCATGACGTGTCCGACGACTCCAGAAGGGTGGCGTGCCGTTGCGGACCTCTTTTCATAGAGGTGGAACTTCCCCCATACCTGTGGCGCTCTGGATGGGAAGCACATCGCCTGCCGGTGCCCTCCAAAGAGTGGGTCGCTCTACTACAACTACAAGGGCTTTTTCTCCGTGGTCCTGTTGGCGCTCGTAGATGCGGATTACAAATTTATCTGGGCAGATATTGGCGGTTTGGGCTCCGCGTCCGATGCCCAGATTTACAACGCCTCCAAGCTGAAGGCGGGCACAGAAGGTGGCACCATCGGCTTTCCGAACCCTGAACCGCTCGTCCACGGCCAGAAGGATGCGCCATATTTTCTGATCGGTGACGACGCCTTTGCCCTGCGGCCGACCATGATGAAGTCGTATGGCAAGAAGGGCTTGACCAATGATGAGCGACTCTTCAACTACCGGCTTTCCCGAGCTAGGAGAGTGGTGGAGAATGCCTTTGGCATTCTAGCCAACCACTTCCAAGTGCTGCTGACGACTATGCAGCACCACCCCTCCAACGTGAAGATCATCGTCAAGGCGTGCATTGTTCTGCACAACCTCATGAGGACACGCTACCCAGCGCTACAGAACATGCAGCTGGATCATCCTGAGACAGCAAACAACAACTTTGTGCCTGGAGGTTGGCGAGAGGGCCACAACCTTCCTGACATTGACGTTCTACCTGTTAACCCCAACACCGCGTCCAAGCTAGGAAAGGAACAGCGCAATCTAATTAAAGACTGCGTCGTCTCACCCGCCGGAGCACTGTCATGGCAAGACAGGATGATCTGACAAAACATTTTATCAGTCTGTATGCGCTGTGTCTGTCTACTGTTTTTGCAAACTTATGTGCTTTTCTTGACACTGTACTGTTATCGCTTTTTACATGTCTGTGATGTTGTGACATGTCTCCTGTTATATGAGATGCTAATATGTTTATATGTCTAGTAAAATAAACGATATCATTTTATAGATATGAAAACACAATTTTACATGTCTGTTACGTTCTTTCACTCCCTAATTTAAAGTCATCTAGTTAATGTAATTGTAATGAATCTCCTCTCTTTTTACATGAAATAATCTTTTACATACATACTAAGAACACAGGGCAAAATAGAGTGACATAGAGACAGAAAGGGGGAGACGAGTTAGAGGGAGGGAAGGAGGGAGGGGGAGAAGAGATAGAGGGAGGGAGGGAGAGAAGAGATAGAGGGAGGGAAGAGATGGAGGGAGGGAGTGGGAGGAAGAGAGATAGAGAGGGAGGAAGAGAGATAGAGAGAGGGAGGAAGAGAGATAGAGAGAGGGAGGTAGAGAGATAGAGAGAGGGAGGAAGAGAGATAGATAGGGAGGTGAGGGAGGAGAGAAGAGATAAGAAGGGAGGGAGTGGGAGGGGAGGGAGTAGGAGCTAGAATGGAGTGGAGGGAGGAATGAGTGGAGGAGGGAGGGATGGGAGAGGGGAAGGGAGGTGGAGGGAAGGAAGAAGATAGGGAGAGAGGGAGGAAGAGAGATAGAGAGAGGCGGCAGGAAGACAGATAAGCAAAGGGAGGAAGAGAGATAGAGAGAAGGGAGGGAAGGGAGAGAAACATGCAAAACATGGGGAAAAAAAGGAGAAGATGAATAATTAATGTTTAAAATTTTAAAGTTTTTATTTATGTTTTAATTTTAATTTTAATTTTAATTGTACTTTAATATATAACAATTAAATGATGGCATGCCTTGAACACGGACACACAAATTAAAATTGACAGTATATTTATTTATTTACACATCTTGACACATATTTACATATATACATAAAAATATACAAACAATATATAAACATACAATATATATACATATATACATACAAATGTACAAAGATAAATAAAAACTAAGATACTACATATATACACATATTTACAATCACTTCTCACTCCTCCTTGCCATTATAAGTGGCATCAGCTTGGCGACTGTTGTGGGCCGGTGAGGTGGAAGAAGTCCAAAATTGCTCCTCAACATGCCAGATATCCGGACAGTCCCGAACAAGTTCTAAATAGTCTTCTGGGCTGCCACTCAGACAATTTCCACTTGGCGGAGGGGTCTCGAGCGTGTACGGAGTCGCAGATGTCTGCGGAGAGGCTGAACATCCGGACCATGCCGCATCCCACTATGGGCAAGAGCACCCCCTATACCGCTAGTGCACCACATGCCGGGAGAGCCTCCCTCTCTGTTCCCCGCACATACCATTATAGCCCTAATGTCCGTAGTTGTCCAGCAGTGTGCGGCGGTCACGGCCGTACTACCAGCGGAGCTGTGGCCGCCTCGTGACCCACAGAGGTTGGAGGTAGAGGCTGAGGCGGAAGACTTGGCAGAGGCGGCTGTGGCTATGGCTGATGAGGAATGTGCGGCTGCCCCATATAGCGCTGCACATACTCGTGTGTCTGTGAAGCCCATGGTGATGCCGGTGATGGCTGGTGAGTCCACTGGTGGGGTTGAGGCTGGTATGCCTCACTTGGAGACACACGAGCAGGTGCAGGAGCAGGTGCAGGAGCAGGTGCAGGAGCAGGTGCAGGAGCAGGTGCAGGAGCAGGTGCAGGAGCAGGAGCAGGCACACCAACCACCGGGCCAAAGAATGTTCCTTCCTCCTCCTCCAGATGGTGCGACACCATGCAGTTGAGTGGACCGCAAACTAACACAAATCGCTCCTCCGGCATCATGAGGATCATGTCCCTCACATAGTTGGCAAATGCTATTCGCTTTGTCACCATCGGTGTCGGTGGAGGAGGCGGCTGCATCACCTTGAGGATGTCGGCAGACTCGTTGAACCTCTTGTGGATGGCAGCGAGGAGGTTGTCGTCGACTGGGGCAGATCGCTTCCCTCTCCCCTTTCCCCGCTCTTGGGATGTAGCTGGGGGAGTGGGTGGAAGCTCCTCGTCCATCGCCACCTCCACATCGGTCGGGACATTCTCCTCCACGCTGAGATCGAGCTGCAGAGCCGCGACAGGAGCGGCCAACTGCAAGACAAAATCATAAAATAACATAAGTAACATGAACACAAATTGATATTTCGACAAAAGACACGACAACTCAACAGTAAATCAAAAATATATAAAGCAAAAATAATTAACGTTAAATGCAAACATGGATTTATAACGATTATATCTCGATACATCTATTGTCAATATCTCGATTTAAGAACAACTACACAACAACTCAACATTAAAGAAATAAATAACATTTAACAAATTACTAGAATATTTACATAAATACAACAAAAGCATAACATAACAAACTTAGAATACGAGCGGTTTTACGAGAATACTAACGGCCGCACTTGTCAGAACGATAAAAGATTATGTACTTACACTCCTGCAGGGCTCCGGTCGGTGACGGACGACGGACCGCAGGAACCCGAACTTGCGCAGGATCCACTGCTCCCGCTCAGTCAGGTCAGAGGCTCAGTCCCCGCTTTTTTTCTTGTGGAGCCGCGTGTTCGTGTCCCTGAGCGACTTGAACCACTTCTGGAGATGGACTGTTGTGGTCCCCAGAAGCGTCGCCTGGTCCTCCCACATTTTGGCCTTTCTGTCTGAGCGGCGGTAATCCGTGAGCTTCATGTTCCACATGATGGGGTTCTCCTGGAGGAAGTCCAACATTTGTTCCTCCTTGAAGACCGACAGAGAACAGTCGCTCTTCTTGGCCCTCCGTCTCTTTGACGCGGAGAGGCCACCGTGCTGGTGGAGGCGTTGGAGGCGGTGGTGGCGGCGGAGGCGGTGGAGGCAGCGGACGACACCCGTGAGCTGCCCCGAGAGGCAGGAGATGTTAACAAATTACTAGAATATTTACATAAATACAACAAAAGCATAACATAACAAACTTAGAATACAAGCGGTTTTACGAGAATACTCACGGCCGCACTTGTCAGAACAATAAAAGATTATGTACTTACACTCCTGCAGGGCTCCGGTCGGTGACGGACGACGGACGGCAGGAACCCGAACTTGTGCAGGATCCACTGCTCCCGCTCAGTCAGGTCAGCGGCTCCATCCCCGCTTTTTTTCTTGAGGAGCCGCGTGTTCGTGTCCCTGAGCGACTTGAACCACTTCTGGAGATGGACTGTTGTGGTCCCCAGAAGTGTTGCCTGGTCCTCCCACATCTTGGCCTTTCTGTATGAGCGGCGGTAATCCGTGAGCTGCCCCGAGAGGCAGGAGATGGCGAGCTGGAGCGGGGATGCCAGCATTGCGTCGTCGACCTCTCCACTTCCATCTCCAGCTCCTCCAGTGGATAGTGGTGTTCTGGAGAGTGGTGTTCTGGAGAGTGGTGTGGAGAGTGGCGAGGTGGCGAGGCAGGTGAGGAGGCTGGTGATGGAGAGCATTGTAAAGTCTGCCTCTTTCTGCCTCTCCCACGGCCTAGTCCTCCTCCTGTAGTTAGAGCAGCTCTGGAGGTTGATGTAGTAGCAGTAGTACTAGTAGTAGTAGTAGTAGCAGTAGCAGAAGCAGCAGCAGCAGTGGTGTTCCTCTTAGCAGACATGGTGGCAGAGTGAGGGGAGACTGTTGCTGCAGGCTATATATACCCAGGAGCCACCAGGCGGCGGACCGCGGAGAGATAACATAGGTCGCGCATAGGTTTCGCATACGCTCCTCATACACTCCTCATACGCTCCTCATATGCTCCTCATATGCTCCTAAAATAATCATACGCTCCTCATACGCTCATACGCTCCTCATATGCTCCTCATGCCAATCAAAACCGTCAAAAAATGTCACAGCACGCTCCCATACGCTCCTCATACGTTCCTCGTACGCTCTTCATACGTTCCACATACGCTCAAACCCACCCGAAAGGTCACCAAAGGTCATCATAGGCCAGCACCCGCAGGACTTATGTAGGTTTTCAATACGCCGTAATGTGACAGGGCCTTTACTTCACTGCCTTCTGGGTGTAAAGCAGGGAGTTGTCTCTGCTTGGCACTGACCCAGATTCGCTGTGTGGGCGTGTGTGTATATATATTTATAATGTATATATACAGTAAACCCTCTCTAACAGACCACATCCATAGATCAACTGCTCCCCTATATCGATCGCTTCATGTGGGTCACAAACGATCGCCCATACAATACTATTGCATCAGTATCTCATCATAGTCATTAGTTAAAAATGTAGCTTAAGTTTAATCATTTGTTAATGTCATCACTCGTTCATTCACATCATGGAGACCAGCTAGATAAGCATCGCTTTTCTGGGATCCATTCTGTCTGTAAGGAATTTGCATGCATCTATTGCATCACCTCAGTTTATTGTAAACATACCTTGCAGAGAGTTAAAATAAAAGAATTGAATTGATATAAAAAACTTCCTTAGACCGACCACCTTCCTAAATGGACCATTTAAAGTCGGTCCCGTGGTCGGTCGAGTTAGAGAAGCTTTACTGTATATCTATGTATATATCAGGGCGTGGTAGAACTGGGGGTAGGGAAAGAGATCATGGGGTATTTTCTTGCAATAGTTTCGGCATGTATACACATAGTTTGCCGACATGACGTTAAAAAAAAAGGCCACTAACTGCAATAACTCATTTGTTTATTTAATTTTCTTTATACAGTATTTGGACTGTTTACATTGTAAATAATGCGTGGTAGGCATAGAGTGCACCATGACAGATATGGCAATAACTGGCTATATATATATATATATATATATATATACATAAATATGTATATATATAATATATATAGGTACAGTGAGGAAGTGTAACGGTCGCTGAGGCGTGGGTGAGTACGTGGCACCACGTGGAGAGCTGAGGTTGTAGCAGTAGATGATTTGTGAATAGAGGTAAGCAGCCGATGACTTAGGGGCTGGGGAGTAGATTGGCTCTTCCGCTTATAGACCCCTTTCAATGTTTATAAACGGTGTGTATGCGCACGCAGCTTGGCTGCAGGACGAAGGCACACTGTCATTGAGTTTGCTGATACGTGCAGTGAAAAACGTCAGTTTTATTCCAAATTAATAGAAATGCAGAACCCTAACCATATAAATTTAGTATAATCTCTTTGATGAACATGTTTTCTATATTCGTTCCAAGCAGTTTGTATCTAGGTCGTGTGGTTTTAGAGATATTTCACTTTTTCTGTATGAAGATTGCTCACAGCCATTGACAATGCATTGAGTTTTCTGGTACACGCAGTGCAAAACGTCAGTTTTATTCAAAATTAATAGAAATCCAAAACCCTAACCTTAGCAATTTAATATAATCTTTTTGTTAAACATGTTTTCTATATGTATTCCAAGCGGGTTGTGTCTAGGTGGTGTGGTTTTAGAGATATTTAACTTTTTCTGTATGAAGATTGCTCATAGCCATTGAGTTTGCAGTGTGACAGTGTGTCGTCCTGCAGCCAAAGGCACACGCACTGACATAGATACCTATGCTGATGTCATATGAAATAGGTCTATTATACTCATATAATGGCTTATACAGCATATAAATATATATATATAGTAGATGTAGTTTAAAATATGGCTCGAGTGCAGTTAAAGTTGCATAGTCGGATGAAGGCATCACTTTTTTTCTTTTTTTTTCAAGTGTTTTTATTCCTCTGAATAACATGTGGTCAGTGCTAATGCACTGGTCTTCCAGCCCTAATCACAATTGCCTCCACACAGTAAACAAATCTACAACAATATACAGATAGACAATTACAGGAAAATAAGCAAAACATCGGTACATGTATGACAGGTAAAGAAACCCGAACACTTATCTAGATGGATGAGGGGATGAGGGGATGAGGGATGAGAGATGAGGGGATGAGGGGCTGGGAGGAGAGGAGGAGAGGTGGGAGGTGAGTGGAGGAGGGGGTGACGGCAGGGAAGGTGGGGGTGGGGAGGGAGGGGTAGATGGGGGAGTTTTCTTTCAAAATAAGTCTCTGGCGCTCTACCGATTCGGCTACCGCGCCCGGTCGGCAATAGAGTGTCAGCAGGGAAGCACAAACATGTTTTCAAGGGAACAAAAGGCAAGAGGAAATCCAGGGCAACAAACCGGCCTGATTTTTTGTGATTTTTTTTTGTGATGGGTGTATTTATGCTTCCCATAACGGTTAAGTCTAATGACTTGTTTTCGCCGCTAGTTGTTTATTCCTCCCTATATGTGGTTTTACATCAAAGGATACATATCGTTGGTAGAGGCTCCTCCTGGCCATTTCCCACCATTTTTAATGGTCTCCCTGTCACTGTGTTTTTGTGTTTTGTTTTTGTTTTAGTTTTTTCCTTTATTCCTCCTTATATCTTATTTTGCATCACAGGATACATATCCTCCGTATCTGTGTGTACTTATGTGTGTATCCGCACACTTTGGTGGTTGTAGCACTATTTAGGACATGATCCTCGCAATTTACCCGATAGCGACGTTACGACATGTCTATTCTGGTCGCCATCTTGGACTTGTTCTATATGGCTCCTTGCCTGAGAGGTCAATGCAGGTTAATATTACTACACTCGTCCCCATGGAATTGTAGTCCTTTAAATGGTCTATATCCATAAGTCATTTAATTCTCCCAATTGCATACTTACATACATACATGCACTTACGTATACATAAACAGGGTAGGTTAACAACCATACAGCACATAACTTGTACAGCATCCAGGTCATGATGGTAACCGTCTCATGGGAGTGAAATAGAAATATAGCACCTAGAGCATGATTCGAACCTACACTGCTTTCCATTCTGAGGCTAGGTTGCTAACCCAGGCTTCCTGATGCAATCATCCTATCCATGTCCACCTGTCTATGTGGCGCCTTGCCTGAGAGGTGAGTGCAGACTATTATATATATATATATATATATAAGAAGCATCTCTATTGGAAGTGTGCGTGGCATTAAAGCTACATAGTCCGATGAAAACATACAATTTTCAAAACAAAAGCAATTGACTAGAACGTGTCCACCTGTGAAGGTGTGGGTCATCCTATCAATCCTGCTCAGTGGACCCAGTTTGGGCTATTTTCCATTCCAACCAGTGGTACACAACTTGTTCATCAAAGGTTATGGTATGTGCTGTCCTGTCTGTGGCAAGGTTCATATAAAAGACGCTTTGCTGCTTATTGGAAAGAGCAGCCTATGTGGCGGCAGTGGGTTTCCTCCAAAGAAATATGTCAGAATGACCATATGTTTGACGTCCAATAGCCGATGATATGAAAATCTATGTGCTCTAGAGGCGTCGTTATTTAAAACAAGCTTTCTTTTCTCACTATGCTGCTGATTCCAGCAACGACTGGCTTCCTGCCCAGCCCTGATGAATCAGCTTTTGGATTAAATTTGTTAAGCTAATGACATTTAGTTAGTTGGTTGGTTATTGGAGTTTTACGTCCTAGCAACATCTAAGGTAACATCAGGATGGGTACCGACTTGTGACAGTGCGCACTCATGGGGACTTTATAGTGCTGCCCCACTGGGAGATCAGGCTGCCAGCACCATGACCCCATTTCTCACTCGGTCACATTATCCTAATACTGAGCTGACCAGTCCTTGTCCTCTCCTAGTAATGCTGAGTGCCAGGCTAGGTAGCGACAAGTACCAATTTTGTAAGTCATTGGTTTGACTCGACTGGGAATCAAACTCCTGACCTTCTACAAGGGAAGCCTTCCCTTCACCGATTCGGCCATCACGTCCGGTACAATATTTAGTAAACGCTTCCCATTCCTTGTATGGGGGTCTGCATCCCTCTGACTTTTTTTTCTTGAAGATTTATACTGCCTATTATGGATAAGCCTGAATAGACTTGTTTTCACCATTAGACAGTTTGTCGATAGAAAGCCCGAGCCTACACTTTTACCGACCCAAGGGATTTTTAACCTCCCACACCACATAGACATGGTATGAGAGCAACTGGCCTTTGATGACGCTGTAAGTTATACACAGCGGTGGAAATCCAAATTGGCAGAGGTGGGGGCACGGGGAATCGAACCACCGACCTTCAGATTAGGAGTCTGACCTAGAAAAAAGTCAGACACTCTAACCACTCCGCCACAGAGAACACCACAACTTCTGGAAGGTGCATTGACCGATGAAAGCATGAAACCTTTAAAGCCAAAACACTGACCTGGATTTGATTCTACATACTCAACTCAGATTAAGCATGATCTGCTGCTCTATAGAAGTCAATTAGTACCGCCTGTGCTTGAGAAGCCTATGGTGTCAGAGTGTTGATTCTACATATCCAACTCAGATTAAGCATGGTCTGCTGCTCTATAGCAGTCAATTAATACCGCCTGTGCTTGAGAAGCCTATGGTGTCAGAGTGTTGGCAGGCTTGCCAAAACACCGACCTGGATTTGATTCTACATATCCAACTCAGATTAAGCATTGTCTGCTGCTCTATAGCAGTCAATTAGTACCGCCTGTGCTTGAGAAGCCTATGGTGTCAGAGTGTTGGCAGGCTTGCCAAAACACCGACCTGGATTTGATTCTACATATCCAACTCAGATTAAGCATGATCCGCTGCTATATAGAAGTCAATTAATACCGCCTGTGCTTGAGAAGCCTATGGTGTCAGAGTGTTGGCATGCTTGCCAAAACCTATTTGGCATGCCTGCGTTTCAATTATCTAAAAAGTTAGCCATTTAAAATAAAAGTTACATCAAACTAAAGTAAGATAGATTATAGCAATCAAACTAATATATTTATCTCAGCAATTGTCAAAAACTCAAAACATCGGACTATGCAACTTTAAGCTTTTGGTAGTAACTTTCTTGAAGTTGCATAGTCCTATTGTTTGGAGTTTGTTTTTTCTCGCTTACATTAGTTTGAGGTCACCTTTATCTTAAATAGCTAACTTTGGAGATATTTGAAGCGAAAACCAGACGGGATGGCCGACTGAGTTAGAGCGTCCGTCTCCCATGTTGGTAGGTCGTGGGTTCGAAACCTCAAACCAATGACTTAAAAATTGATACTTGTCGCTTCCTAGCCAGGTGCTCAGCATTAATAGGATAGGGCAAGGAGCAGTGGAATGAGGAAGACCAATCGTCTGCGATTGAAATTTCCACTGCTTAAACAACTAAGGAACCCCCCCCCCCAAAGAAAACACCAAATGAACATCTTAAATTAACTTAGCATGCTCATAAAAATGGTGACATTTGCTACATCAGCAGTGACAGGTTCTCTTAAATTGACTTAGTATTCTCTTCTATGCAACAACAAACGCTTAGTAAATGGACTAGTGTCTAAGTTAGATGTGTAGAATCAAATCTAGGTAAGTACTTTGAGTTTTAAAAATGTGATGCTCTCATCGGGTGATGCAGCTTTAAGTGTGTTAAGCATATATTGCCTGATATGGGGCTTGAGGACCAATCACTTCCAAAACAAGTATCGGCGGAGTTTAAGTCGATGTTGGTAGGCCTGATCTGAACAGATTACACAAATGAAAATATGTTGTGACGTCACCCTATGCCATCTGCCCAAATGAGGACTATTCCCCTAACAAAAAACCTTTGTTTTCAGATGTTAATTTAAGTCGTTTAGTCCGATGGTTTTGCGTTTCTGTCATTTTCTGAAATAGATATATATTAAATTGAATGTTATCATCTACCTCACTTTAATTTAAAATACTTCGCTTTAAAATCACAAATTTGGGAGATATTTGAAGTGTATACATACCAAACAAATAGGTTTCGGCAGTAACAAGTTCTATTAAATTGTCTTTATTGCCCTTCTATGCAGCAACAAATTCTGAATAAGCACTCCAGTATCTAAGTTGGATATGTAGGTTCAAATTTGGAACGGTGTTTTGCTCTTGAAAATATGTTGTTATCGAATTATTCAGCTTTAAAGCTTCTATGTACTTTAGCACTTCGATGACAGTTCAGGTTCAGACGGCCTTTTACTAAAGGATCTGGCCAAAAACAGGGTCATCATCATGTACAGTAAAACCTCTATAACACAGCCTCCACAAATCGACCACTCCCTATATCAATCACTTTATTTGGGTCCCAAACGTTCGCCCATACTTAACAATGAAAAACTAAAAGCTTCCTAAACAGCTCCATAAACCGCTCCCTAAATGGACCATCTAAAGTCGGTCCCGTGGTGGTCGATTTAGAGAGGTTTTACTGTATCTGGTTTAGCTGCATCTTAATCATTCTCCGTTATGTGATCATGTGATCATGTGGTCATGTGAGTAACAAAATATCGGCCACCGCCTAGACAGCTACAAGGTTTTCCGGGAGTTGTAGCGGCTGACTGAATACTTTACATTAGATGACCTTGACCTTAACCTTAGCATGTAGATAATGTCAATGTGTTGGGTGACCAATAGTGGTAGAGGCAGCCTTGAACATTCAGTTCGCCTTTAGCATTTAGGTGGCCTTTTACATGCATATGGCATTTGATATTTAAACGGCCTTTAACAGAACATGACTTTTAACATTCTGCTGGCCTTTCTCATGTGTGTTTGCCATTAACATTAATATGGCCTTTGACCTTTACATAGTCCTAAACATTTATATAGCCCATAAGATTGATATAGCCCTTCCACTCACATAGCCTTTAACTTGCATATAACCTTTAGTGTTTTGGTGACCTTTTGCATTTAGATGACAGGTAACATTTTGATGGCCTTTAACATGTTGATAGCTATTAACATCTAATGTCCTTTGCTAGTTAGCTATTTAATAGTTAGATGCCTTATGCATTTGAAGTGGGCGAGACTGCTCGACCTCATTTTGCGCAGGCGCGCATTTTGCGCGGGCGCGCATTTTGCACAGGCGCGCATTTTGCGCAGGCGCGCATTTTGCGAGGCAGGGTTCCCTGCTGTAAAGCGTTGCTTGGATACGTCAATTGTGACTATCCTAGCAACGATAGAAGGTCGGGCGTTCGGACCCAGACCCATCGGACGTGTTTTTGCACGCTCCGATGTTTTAGCCGATATTTAGGCTTTTATTGTCGAAATTCCAAACTTATTTAACTTAATTATATGGGAGGGGATTTGGCTTATAACATACATTCCACTGTTGAACTATATTTAAATCATAACATAAGTTATATTGCTAAATTCATTCTGTTAGTAAGAGGTAAGAATAAAATGGTGAGCTCCTAAGAAGTGACATGAACGTTCCTTGCATTCTTTACTGTCCTCCAGACTTATATTATTAACTGCTATGGTCAACTTCAGATTGCTATTTGGATTGCTCTATAATCTTATTTAATTAAGGGCCTTCTGCCAATGGTCTGTCAGGAGTCGAACTCTCCACCTCGGGCAATGCTAGTCAAGGGTCAGGCTGGCAGGGTGACAGACAACCGGCTGCAGGAGGCACAAGTCATTCATTCACATGGAAACAATTATTGATATTAACACGTAGGGACGCCTTAAGCGGGGGTGGAATAGCCCGACGGTTAAACTGGTGCCGTGACCAGGATAGTAAGGAGTGTAATACCTTTTAGTTCACTTCTGTATGCTTAGAAATTGTTAAAAAAAAATTTTATAGATTATTCAGGTAGAGTTGACAGTGATGCACGGTCACTGTCTTCATGCTCCATGACGTGATATTGATAGTTTACGGCGTACCGGGGCAGCATCATTGCGAATGGTGACTTGACCCACGTGGTATACTTGTTATATTTTGCGGCTAGCCTTAATTAATTAGTAGTTTAAATAAACAGCGAGGGGCGAGCCTTGAATCCGCGGTTAAAACATCTGCGCAAATCGTGGCCTGAGGAGCGTTAGATGCACAATAATGGCGTACCCTTGTGTCGCTCCGACTGGAGGAGGCGTACAGGACGTGGACTAGCTATCCCGATACTAGGCTATACGTGCATTATATTTGGTTAGAGTTTAAAATTAAAATTGCTGCTGCGGTTCTCCGACATTAAATGCCGGCCTATTTTTAGTGAATCTTCGCAGTTTGCTTGCGCTAGCCGCATGTTTTCATTTGTTCCATCGTTTCCTAGCGACGACGCGCGTCGCTGGCACAGGAGGCGACGTCAGAAGCGTTTTTGGAGCATTAGGGCGGTAGTTCAGTAGATCTCAGACTGTTTGGTCAGGTTTGCTACGTGCTGCTCTGTTTTTTAATTATTTTTTTAATTATTACTCTACCTTTTCAATTTTACTTGTGGTCTTTTACACATTTAGGCTTCTATTAATTTATTTAGTATACACTAATGTAATCTCTAAAAGTGGTCTATTTACACTTTTAGGCATCTATTAATTTATTTTGTATACATAAACTGTAATTTCCAAAATTGTCTAAATTTACAAGCGTATATATATATATAAATATATTAGGAAAATGAAATAAGTTAAAGAAACACTAATATCAACTGATATTACTGTGTATTTCACTTAATTTGCTCACCACTTGTTCTGGCTTTTGATCTTATTTTATTGGGATTTCTAAATTGTAGTACAAATTCTTTTATTTTTGCATCTGTAACTTCATATGTTCTCTGGATTATGCAAGACTGCAGTGAGTGATCGTCGTTGGAGGAACCATGCACAGGGTAGGATATGAAGACCATAAGATCGGTTTTCACGGTCGAATTCGTCAATCTTTCTGTTAAATGTCTTAGTTTTGGCATTAATCTGATTTTTAGTTCAAAATTGGGGTTTGTTTTGACATTTTTGGCCTAATTAATGCATTTCGGGAGGACTTTCTGTTTTTAGTAAACCAAATATCATGACGAACGCAGGGTACGGCGATATTGGCCTCTTGCGGTTGTTTTCATCATTTTTCTATACAATGTCTTATTTTCTGCATTAATATAACTTTTAATTCCAAATTGGGGTTTGTTTTGACATTTTTGGCCTAATTACTGCATTTCGGGTGGTTTTTGTAGTAATATAAAGTCACCTATGGGAGGAATTTGCGCATGAGGGAAATGCAGTTGTCATCAACAATCCGAACACGGTTGCTAGGCGATAGTAACGGGCGGGAGTCGTTAGGCAGACGTGTCAGGGCTCAGGCTGTTTACTTTCTCTCGGCCGTTTTCGTTGTGTTTTTGCTATAAACTGTCTTGTTTTGGGCTATCCTGGTACTTATTCCAAATTTAGGGTTTATTTTGTCATATTAATAGTACTATAATTCCAAATTGGGGGTTTATTTTAACATGTTTTGTCCATATTCAACACATTTCGGATGGTTGTATTCATGTGAGATATTTGACAGGTGTCACTGCCACTCAGTCAGTGCACTGACTGGTTGGTTGGGCCTGTTATGGGCTATTCTATTTCTTGGCTCAGGTTCCTGTGTTTAAATATCTTATTTTGACAATCCTGGTGCAATTTAATCCAAAATTAAGGTATATGTTGTCTTTATTTTGTCCATATTTATGTATTTCTGGTGGCTTGTGTGGTCTTGAGAGTAACATCATTACGACGCGCGCAAATTGCGGGCATGAGAGAGGAATTTGCGCATGAGGGAAATGTGTATCCATCAACAAGTGGAACCTGTTGCCAAGCAATTTTAAACAACTTGCAGTCTATCTAGCAACCTGGTAGCATCTCGAATTTGGAATACTTTTATAAATTGAGAATACAATACATCATTTATGAACCCATTAATGTTGTTTTTAATATAAAATTCAGGTTTACTTTGTCATATTCATTAATATATCTATAAATTGGAGTTGCAGGTTTATATAAAGTAACATCACGACGAGATTAATTTCTCTCGGCCGTTTTCGTCGATTTTTCTATTAGATGTCTTACTTTTGGCACCACTGGTACTGTCAGTTCGAAATTAGCATTTATTTTGTCATATTTAGTTATATGTGCACATTTGGGATGTCTGTATGATTTTGTAATATATTAACTGAACTCGCAAATTTGCGCGGTGGAAGTACACTCGGCCGCGCAATTTGCGAGCACGCGGAGGGGCGTGTCAGTGGCTGTTGCCATCAACAATTCGCGCATGGTTACTAAGAGACTGATAAACAAATTGCAGTTATCTGGCAACAGGGTATCTTTTGGAGGATTGGAAGACTTGATTCGTTTGAATAATCCAGACAGCTTTTATGTAATATTTAAAATTACTTTTAACCCACATTTGATTTATTTGTGTTATATTCATTCATATTCATGCATTCCGAATCGTTTTTGGTTTATATTAAAGGAATATGACGACGATTTCGATATTATTCGACCGTTTTCGTCGTGTTTCTATTATTTCGTATTTTTGGCATTATTCTGCCATTAATGTTACTTTTAATCTAAAATTAGGAGTTATTGGTGTTATATTTATCCATATTAACAGATTTCGAATAGTTGTAGTCTCATATAAAGTAGCAGGACGAGGAGGTCGATCATATTCGGCCGTTTTTCGTCGTGTTCTGTTTAAACTGCATATTTTTGGCATTATTTTGCCATTAATGTTATTTTTAATCCAAAATTACCAGTTATTTGTTTTATATTCATTTATATTCATAGATTTCAAATAGTTTTAGGTTGATATTAAAGTAATATGACAAGGAGATCGACCATATTCGGCCGTTTTCTTTTAAACTTCTTATTTCTGGCATTATTAAGCTATTAATGTTACTTTTAATTCCGAAATTACTGTTTTAATTCCAAAATTACTGTTGACTTTTGCATATTTATTTCGATATAGATACATTTAGAATGTTATCTTACCCTTTATTTATATATTATCTGTATTGCACTGTTCATATTATATATCTAAAATTTTAGCTAAAAGTGCTCTAAGTAACTTATTCTCTGTTCAAATGAGTTGTGTGATTGTATGACTATTATATATCTAAGAAATGGTAATTGCTCTAAATAACCTGAATCTATGCTCAACTCATATAAAGTAATTTTAATGTACTATTAAATACTGCTGTTTGCTACTGTTATTTGTTTTGTGTTTATTCACAAAATTAAAATATTATAGGTTAATGTTACTTTTAGTTCCACAATTACTGTTAACTTGTATTTATTTAAGCGTATACATTTCGGGTGTATTTCACTACTTCTTTATTAAAATCATATATTATATGCCTTCTACTGTGCTAGACATTTAAATTGAAAAGTAACATTATACAAGAAACCCAGAAATATGCCCCACCAAAGTTATAATACAAAGACAATTGTGCATTAACTGCCTACCATAGGCATAGCTGTACCACCAATAGCTGTCATGATCACCATTGGTTTCATATACACAGCATGATATATATATATGTATGTAACTGTGTGTATGTCAGTGTAATGACTATATGTAAAATGGGTGCATTTATATTCTAAAGTCTTGTGTTCTTTCTGTCATGATTCTCTGTTCAACTCATATCAAGTATGCATCTGTCACTGTATAGTAATGAGTGTAAAGTAAATTATTATATATCCAACCACCACTGATTACATAGGGCGATAGTCCATCCGTCAAATTTTCGCTTATCTGGGGTGAGTGGTTGAATAATGGGGTAAAGTAAACTATTATATATCTAAAATATCCTCTAGAATGCTCTAGGTAACCTGATTCTCTGCTCAATTCATTTATGTGCTTGTATTAGGCCAGTGAACTACATGCTTTGTATTTCTGAATAAATATAATAATATAAACTCTAATTAATGTAAACCTATTTATATTTCATACACACAACATTTAGACGCACACACCATATCAACCGCTCGATGACAGGACGAGGAGATAGGGATTCACGGTGGCCTCACACGGTTGACAAGTCCGGCCGGCAGTGAGAGCTGGATTCGCGGGATTCGCATTGGCCACCCGCGGTTAACCGATCCAGCATACATTACGAGCTGGATTTGCAGGGTGAGCAGCAACCACCCGCGGTTAACCGATCCAGCATACACTACGAGCTGGATTTGCGGGGTGAGCAGCAACCACCCGCGGTTAACCGATTCATCGTACACTACGAGCTGGATTTGCGGGGCGAGCAGCAACCACCCGCGGTTAGCCGATCCAGCCTACACTACGAGCTGGATATGAGCTGGATCCGTGGGGCGACCAACGGCCACCCGCAAATACCAAATCCAGCCAGCAGTGACAGTCGGCTTCGCGGAGCGACCAACAGCCACCCGCAAATAGCACCAGCCAGCAGTGACCGTGGGATTCGCAGGACGAGCAGCGGCCACCCACAGAATCCGGAGGAGGGCATCACATTAGGTATTGTTTTGGGAATATTCTATTTACGGGGATGGGTTCACGGGGCTATACAATATGGGGGGTCTATTTAAATGATACACTTATATTCTTATCTTGTAAAAACACACACCACCACATTAAAAATACACCTTGATTTGTATATAGTTTGTAATATTGTATGTGGTGTAATTGGTATATTGGTTGTAGAGCAGGGAATCAGTTAGGCCACTGGCATTTCTTTTGAGCACCTTTTATATTGAGTATTGTAACCTATTGATTTCTGGGTGATTTCATAAAGTAAAAATTTAATTAAAACCTTACATGTTGGTAAAACCAATTGAAAATATACCACAACACCCTTGTGAGCCTAAGCACTAATCTAGGCATTGTGGTAAAAACAGATTTAGAATTATAGGTAAAAAAACCCTTGCAAACATATAATTACATCATACATGTTGGTAGAGAAAAGTAAAATACACCACAGAATCCTTGTAAGCCTTCACGGTTAAACTGGTACACAGGGGGATGGGGCCAAATCAAATTGGAACATATTAACCCTAAACTTAAATTTAAATAAAAATAAAACTAACCAGGTTTCTATGAGAGTAAACATATATGTGAACATTCTACAATTTGTTTTAATTATCAAAATAATAGCAATTTTCCCCGGGCTGCTTTCTTCCAGAGGGAAACAGCCTGTGGTTGGTACACCTATTATAGTAAATATAAAAAACTGGCACTAAAATATAGCAAATGTTTATATTTGGTCATCTGGAAGGACACAGGAATGTTCAAAATGTTATCTGTGTAAACTAGAACATTTCTAACTGTTTTATTAAGGTAATTGTAGACACCTCTTCATAACCAACCACTTGACTAAATTATTAAATGGTGGATATAGGTGTTATGTTTGTATTATGTGTTATTTGTGGCTCCCCATGTTGTTGGGGAAATAAGTTGGTTAACGGTGGGTCCAACTATTGCCATAGGTTGGTTAACGGTGGGTCCAACTACTGCCAGGGGATTAGACAGCAAATTTATTTTAGATGCACCCAGAGGGAATTTTCTTCATGGTTGAACTGGTGAATATATTCTTCATGGTTAAACTGGTTCACAATGAGCATTGAATATGTATGTCTCTAAACTATGAAGCTTAACAATCATTTACTGAACCGGTTCTTCTCTCTGAGGGCACCAGCTTGGTTTTCAAAATTTTCTAGAATATAGGCCTAAAACTAATTTATGGGGAAATAGACATACACATTCAATCAAATTAAACATAAAATTTAACCATTTAAAATTGTAGAAGTAACTAGCCGTGATCTCTGGGGATA